>JBBMOY011128107.1:0-16992 GCA_037951405.1 Platydemus manokwari
CACATGTTGCTCAACCAGTTAAAACCTATTTAGAAAATAGCGGGTGGGAAGTTCTGCCCCACCCGCCATATAGCCCATACTTGGCGCAATAATAATAATAATCATAATCATAATAATAGATCATTTTGTTGTTCATTTTATAACGGAATTATTTACGAATTAATTGGTAATTTAGCTATACTTTCATAACTTCAATGTCATTATAGTTAATTAAAAATTATAATAAATACTGACTAAACAGATAATATTTTTAATGGTAGTATTCTTAATATATTTAATATTATCGATCTTTAATTTCTTTTTGATTTAGCTTGATGAGGAATATCCTGGAAAAATAAAGGAAAATAAGGTATAGAACCTTAATTACAATCCTCGAATTGATAATATTTTAATTATAATAATTAATTTAACTTAATTAGTATCTCTTATACAATAAAGGAGCTCTTATATTTTGATTATATTCATCTAATCAAATGTTATTTCATCTTTTCACTTTTCAGATTTTGGAAACCAAGCAAATGATAGATATGATGAAACAAGTATATAACTATTTATTAATGCCTGTATATTGAATATTTTGTGTTTCTTATAGTTAATGTCAACAATTTCTTATAAATTGCTTATTCCTCTATTGGATATTTTTGATTAAAATATCTCGTTTTTCAATAAAAAATTCTTAATTAATTTTATTCTTTAAAAATAGGTGCTTTTGGATTTTTATTTAAGTTATAAATTTTCACACACACAAATAGTTTATTGCTGAGTGTTTTTAAAAATGGTACAAATTTACCATTAATAAAACTTCCATATACACCAACACAGGCTATTCTAGTAGACAATTAGTGGTCATCAAATCAACGGTTTCTTATTAAATTTCAACAGTCGGTCAATGAATGAATGCCAACAAAGAACGACACATTCAAATTGGCTAAAGATGGTAAAGAATAAATAGAAATAATAGAAAGAAATTTAGTTAGATAAAATGTAATGAGACAGACATTGAAACATGGTGGAATTATGGAACTTTCATTGCAGTTATGTTTGAATTTGCATGGAGTCTCAATAGACAGCCATTAATGATGAAAGTAGATGTAAAATTGTCTCAATTTAAAACCACATTTACTACCTGATAACATTGTTTCACCAATTGAGTTTAAATTGAGTTTCAACAACGAGTCATAAAATCTAGCATCACACAAGAGTTCACATCACAAACCAACATCAAGAAAAAGGACTTGCAGAAAGAATTATTGAGACCGTTTGAAATATGGTAATGACTGCAATGAAATCCAAAAATATTTTATGCGGTTTGGATAATGAATACTAGATACCAAAACTCGGTGAAACTTTAGCCATTCGATATTCTGTTTCGAAGCTTATTGGTCTACGCAGATTGAAGATGAAAAAAACATCACGATGAGACACTGCTGAAATTGTTTGTTGTTAATTTTAAAAAAATTCGATACAGATGCAAATGAGAAACAAAATATTTACGCTATGAGAGGTATTGTTGAAGAAGGAACCGCACAGGATATAAAAGAATGGCTTGCCAGAATACTCAAAATTTTGAGTCCGCATCATGTTATACTTAATTTTTGAGAGTATTTAAAATATAGAAGAATTGAAAGACTTCTCAGAAAATTATCAGAATGGGAGATTAGATGACATTTAAGAGTTCAGTAATTGGAAGTAAAATACATTTTAATTAATAAAGATTATGGCCTTATTTTGTGTTCTTACTAAGAATAATTTAACTTCTTTGAAATAAATATACCTTAAGTTTTAATTTTTATTCAATTACATTGCAAAATTGGTGAAAGAAAATCAATTGAATTACGTGATTGATTTCAGAATATCAACTCAGTACAAACAACGCCAAATTTATTTCTAAATATATACAAAGACCACGATGACATACATAGTCAATTCTGTCTTTGACAGAATAATTCATTTGTATTATTTTTTATAAAAAAATTCACACACCACTGTTTGAAACTCATTTAATTTGCAAACATACTCAAATGCATTCTGAAAATATTAACTTTGCTTTGGTAAATTAATAAGCGAAAATTATTATTATTTATTGTAAAAAAAATATCAAATTAATTTTCAGCAAATTGCTAATGTTGATGAACAAATTGCTGAAGTAGAAAAGGAAATTTCAAAAAACCAGAGTTCAGCAAATCTGTCCAAAGAAATCACTGATATTTTGGAGAAAATCAATAAGGCCACCGCCGAAAGACGAGCATTAACAGAAAAATTGCAAACGGAAAGGGTTCTTCGTAAAACATATTACAATCAAATTGAAGATATGAAAGGTGCAATTAGGGTTTACTGTAGAGTAAGACCATTAATCAAGTTTGAAAAAGAACGCAAAGATGAAATTTGCGTAGAATTTCCTGATATATACACAATAGTTATCAAACAACCCGATAAAAAGAATATAGCAGAACGTGCAAAAGAATATTTGTTTGATAGAGTTTTTCCTTTAAATTCTACACAGACTGATATCTTCAAAGATATTGACAAGTTAATTGAAACCGTTTTCACTGGATTCAATGTTTGTATATTCGCTTATGGACAAACTGGAAGTGGTAAAACGTTCACATTAATTGGAGATATGGATTCTAAAGTTAATATGGGTGTTGTTCCGCGAGCATTCATCAGATTCTACGAGATGATAGAAGCTAACAAGTATTTATTTTCGATTAATAGCATAATTATTTTATTAAATGTTGTCAAAAATTTTAAATTGTCGCATTATTTTAGACTCACCATGAAGACCGAAACAAACTTCTATATGATAGAATTGTATAATGATAAATTGCTTGATTTGATGAAGTCAGATGCAGATTATGTGGTAAATATTAATTTAATATTATATATTTTATATGTTTGACTGTATATGTGTCATTGAATTTTTAATCGTTTATTTTAATAAGAAGAACGAAATTTTAGTGTATTAATCAACAGTAGTTTTTCAATTTAAATCATGACGCTTTTATTTAATTCAACGGAGGAATTTTTTGAAATATATTTCGATTTGATTTTATAAAATAGATAATTGTGGCGAACTGCCTCCATCTTTTGGAAAGTTTTTGACGCCAATTTAACACATTGACGGACTGTAGGAACAAATGAAGTTCGAAATTTAACACACTATGTGCGTACTTAAGCTGCAAGCCGTGTAATAGATGGAAAACAAATGTCAACCGAAAGAATTGTTTCCAAAACATGACACTAGTCTACTATTTGTACGCCGCTAAATGCAGATTTGTGCCGCATTGTCCAAAAGACCGTTTCGTTTTATACGGCTATTCAATCCTAAATTAATAAAACAAGATTGACAAAATGCCAAAAACATAATTTGAAATATATTTTCACCTGTAGGTTTACTTGTATAAGTTTATTATAAATCAAATCAATTTGTGATTTTATAAATACCGTATCTTACTGTTGGTTATTCAAGCAGAATACTGGGCATATGCAAATTCTCGATTCTCGACATAGAATGATCTTATTTCTGCTCAGTGTAATCGAAATGTTACTGAATCCCTGTCAGCTACTGTGGTTCTTGCAATTTAGTGCATGCTGCTACCTAATATAATCACTAATGAGTCACTCGTAGAAATTTTCCACCATTATTTTTTTAATGTAATGCATACATGTTTTTCCTGCTTCAATTTAACATAGCAGAAATATTCTTAATAATTAACTTCGCTAAACTAGAAAAATTCTCTATAATTAAATTTATTATGCGTAATTATTTTAGGGTTTTTACTCTTACTATATTTTATTTGATTTTTTTATTTGTTTTAAAGGGATTTTATTAATTTTTTATTCACATATTCTCCCGAAATATGTACATGAAAAAAATAAAATACATTCACACAACATAAAATAGTGCAAATAATCAATACATTTATATAGCAATACATCAAGTTGTTATTATCTTTTAAATTATCATCAGTCCACAAAATATTTATATTTGTATTCTAACAGTGATTGCCACTAGAAGGCAATTAAGAAATTGTTATTTATTGATATTTGTAATGTATTGGATAAAAGTCGAGCACAAGCAACACGTACTAACTTCTAAATATAAATTTGCACACATGGTACATTGGCAATTGTAGCCATTGAAGGGATTTAATTTATTTGTTATTTTTGGTAATGAGTGGTATTATTTGGAATCAATAAACTTTTTAGTCATAACCTCAGTTTTGTTTATTCAATAATATAATTAAATAAATGTAATAATTGATTATTTTTGTGAAAGATAAATTGTCACAAAAACCTCAAAACACTGATACCTTGAGTGGAAATCAATTTTTATAATTTTTAGAAGATTTTTGACGAATATTTCTGTAGGAAAATCTCAAGATAATAAAAAATGAGCACGGAATGGTCATTGTACCCGGTGTGACAATGTTAAACGCTCAAAGCGCTGCTGATATGGTCAAATATTTTCACATTGCAAACAATAATCGCCATATTGCTTCTACAAGTAGTATTTTTATTGAGCTTGATGAATTTTATTATTTCAACATATCATTTCAAATCTTTGTTTCTATTTATTTGACTCAATCGGGCGGAGAGATTAATAAAAGAGCGATATTTTGTTTATAATATAAATTAATTCCTATTTGTTTTAATTTTAAATCTAAATAATAATGTGAAATTCCTTTCAGAAATTATAAGCATTATAAGTCGCTACTATTTTATAAAACACGCCTTGAAAAACATTGAAAAGTCGCGATACCAAATTATTTTTTTAATTACCAAATTAATTACCAAATTACAAATTAATCTTTCATAAAAATAGAATAGATTTTAAATTTCAATTTAATATAAATCCTCACAGGCAAAATCAAGATATTTGTAACGATTATAAACTAAATTTGATTTATTCCTGATTCATGAATATGTCGACTTCTGAGTTCTGGAAAATGATTGACTGAAAAGATTTGTTAATCATAAATCAAAGTATTTTGGGATTACATAATTGATCTGAATGATAATCTACTTAATGATAATCTATATGGTGACCATTATATAACTCAATATTGAAACAGATTGTAAAAAGAAACTTACTCATAATTTTAATGAAATGTCTTATTAAATTTTGATAAAATGAAGATTTAATTTGATTTAATTTTAAGAAATGAACTCCGAGAGCTCCAGATCACATTTGATTTTGACTATCATGTTCACATTTACAAATATAAGTAACAGTAAAAAGTTTTTTGGGAAATTATCAATGGTTGATTTGGCTGGTAGTGAAAGACTTGTAAAGAGTGGAGTAACTGGCATTAATAAAACTGTAATTATTCTTTATTTGAAAATATTATGGGATTAAATTTATTTATTATTAATCTACTATAATAATAATAATAATAATATAAAATCATCTTAGACTAACTATAAATTCTAGGGTTATCGATAATATATTGAAGTAGACGGAACAAACATATTCTTATCAGCCTATTTTAGATCTCTAGAACTTGTCAGAATTATGAATGAGAAAAATAGAAAAATAACGAAATTTTCAAAGTTAGACATTTTTTAACAAAATCTAATGAAAACAAACTAATGAACTAATATTCTAAACCACAAAATAATCCCAATGTGGTTGAAATTGTTGAAAAACTCGAAATGGTTTTAAAAATCGTTGATAAAATTTAACTTACAGAAAATCATTACTGTCAAGCGAGAAGTTGATATTCCGTCAGAGTTGCTAGAAAATGAATCTTGAATACATTTAAAATAGAAATGAGATTTTCATTGATGTTTCCTGCTCAATGAGGATTAATTAATTTTAAAAAATAACAATAAGTGGCACATGTACATCTGATGATATAATAAATAGGTACAATATAATCGGCTTTCTTACCATTTGCGAGAATAAACATAAGCACAAAAACGTGAGAAGAAATTAAGCTAATCGGTTATAGGCTATGAAATAGCCTAAGAAATGTAAAACTAGTTTTAAATAAAATTTTACTTATCATGTTAATGAAAAATAAATATAGATAAATAACAAATAAATGTTTTGGAATTCGCTATCAAACTTGAACAAGAGAATAATTAATATTATATAATTATTATTGTTGGGGGATATAATTGGGTGCCTCAATAGAATAAATGTTCAGAAAATGATAAACTTATTTTACGTAGTCAATAGCGAGATAAAATATTGTGCCATCTAATTAAATTTGTAAGCCTATTTATATCGGTTGTGTATTTGTTTTCCTACATCTTTGTTATTGGCTTTATCTCAAAGAATGTTAAATATAATGTGGTATTTTTGTTTCTGTTTTCTATTTTTGTTTAATCAATAGCGCTTTGTGAATAATAAGGGATAATTAATTTTCTAATTATGTAAATTATGTTTATTTCTATTTTTATTCAATTTTTTATTTTTTCTTAATTAGGGATTTATGTTTGAAATTTTATGTTTTTAGATTTTCAATTGAATGCATTCCTTATGTTCTAGATTTTGAATGTCAATAATTAAGAAACTTTTACTTATAACTTTAACATTTAAAATTTTTGTTTAACGTCTTTGTAAATATTTGGTTATTTTACGCTAGTAACTCCAAATATTGCTTTTTTTGGTTTTTCAAATTAACATTTTAAAACTATATTTGTGAAATCTTTAATAATGAGCCAAATTTTATTGGCTTCTGAACTATTAGATTAGTGGTTCTCAACTCGGGGTCGCGGCATCAAATTGGGTCGGTAAGCATTTTTAAAGGAGTCGCCGAATTATGGTAGGTGTACAAACCATTACATGTGAAAAATCGTGTTTTATGATGCTGTTAAATAAATAGTTTGTGATGCTGATTTAACAACTTCCGTTCACAATTACCTTGACTACTAAAATTAAGTATTTTATAGATAATGTTATTATCTGATAATTTTATTATTATAGGTAATTCATTACTTATTGTAAGTCAATGAAATATTTGCAAATTGGTTTTATTAAATATGGTAAGTAATATTGATTTTCTTTGGTGTTGCCAAGATCTTAAAAATGGAAAAAATGGTATGCCATAGAAAAAAGGTTAAGAACCACAGCTTTACAGCATTCCTTCTTTAAGGTTACTTTTGCAAAGTATGTTATCAAATACTCATAATATCTGATTTAATAGCTTGTTCTTTGACTGATTTAATCAATTATCGATCTGTGTCTAATTTTACTATTTTAATTACTAATTAATTGGGCTTCATGTAAGCTTATAAGTTAACTGAAATCATTGATGCTATACAATCAACAGTTAGGGTATCCTGCAATCTAATTGAAAAATAAGATATCGCGCATATTGGGTCATCAAGTGATTACGATTAACGAAAGTATTTAGAGCTTTTGATAGAAGATTTATTAAGGTTATTTTAATCTTCAATTTATAAATAATTTGGTGAAAAGCAATAACTTCCAGAACCAAAGAATTAAATTCCCCAATCTCAGATACTAAATCTTGTGAGATCATGTCATTTTGCTGCGGAGGGACAAAGGACTAATCATCAAATCAAATATTAAGAAATGTCTTCATTCTTGAAAGAAATTTTAATTAAATTTCACTTGTGTGGGAATATGGATAATTTGGTCAGAACTTGTCAATAAATCAGGATAAATTCCAACAATTTATACCTAATTAAAAAGCATATTTTCAAGATAACAAAATCAACATTAAATCTAGCAAATTCAGAAAGATAATAAAAATACTAGCCATCTAATCTTGAGAGATAAAGTAGTTTGTTTAATGGATATAGTAAGAGATAAAGAAATTAAGAATTGAACGCCTAATGGAAAAAAATTATTATAAAGAACAGCAATTTTCGAAATTTGTAAAATATATTAAAGAAATCGAAAAGGTAAAACACTAGAAAGAAAAACCAGGAAACCATGGGAAAATGTGAAATGATAAAGGAGAAGTTTACCGTATTACTAACAAGTTACATTGGTTTTTATTTCGCTGAAATTTTTACAATCCCAACTAACGTTGTAATAATAATTTTTTCATTATTCTCTTTATTATTTTTATTATGCATTCTTTTAATTATTTTAATTAATTAATTATTTTTATTATAATCTGGAATTCAATAATAATAATAATAATAATCAATATTATAGCGGTATCTTTTGATTTTTAAAATAATTATTTTTAAAATTTTAAATCTTTTTAATTCCAATTTTTATATAAATTTCAGCTGCAATTCTCGATCAAATCGTTACGGTTGTCATTGAAAAATTCCCAAAAGATCGAACTCGACATTTGTTTCGCAAACTGAAAATTCCGGAATCTGTCATCACGGAACTTGAATCGACATATCGTGGAAAATTCAATCAGAAATTGTTGCTATCGAAAGGTATTGAAGCGTGGAGGCAATATCTCGAAGACAAGGCGACAACGGATACTTTAATCAGATGCTTCTTTTTAATAAACGAAAAAAGTCTTAATGTTGAATTGATTCAGATAAAAACACTGGCCAATCGAATAAAATTGTAAACTTATTATTTAATATTGATATTGTCTTTAATCTAGAATGTCTTTGATATTGATATGGCTTGTTAAGTTTTATATTAAGAATTTAAAATAAAAATTCATTATTTTTTCATTTACCTTAATATATTTCAAAATATGATTTTTAGAAATGTTTCATGTAGAATTTATATTCAGAATTTTATTATTTCAAACCCACAGTATTTAGCTGGATTATAATTTCATTCAAAATCACAATCTTAACTATGACATTTTAAAATGGTTCAAACATTATATAAAATATATAAAAAATTAAACTGATTTATTGAGTTCATCAAACAATTTTTTCAAATGCTAATTGATTTATAAATTTTTAAATACATTTTTATTTTCATATAATTTTCAAGATAAAACATTTATCGAAATTTCTGATAGTTATTTGCCTGGCATTGTTCTACACATAATAACGTTTGAAGTTAAAACAATTGAGAAAATTTGAATGAAACAAGAACAGATTAATGAATAATTGAAATCACGTTGTAATAAAATTATAATTTTCAATGGAGTTACGGTAGTTCAGTATAAATAGAGCTAAATAGATCGATTTTCAAACTTCATTAGTAAAGTTAATCGCTTAATTAATTTAGATAGTCTCTGTTCGTTTAATTTTATAGCTCTATATTAATTTATCATGTTTTTATTTACCGCAGATAAAATCTTTGAAAATATCAATAATTTAATTAACGGATATTTTAACAAGCATACATTTAGCTTTTAGGAAGAAATATTTATTTGAATTACAAATAAATTTTCCATACCATAAGTCCTTCCTTTATTGACATAATAGTGATGGAAACTATGGTTAAAGAAATTACATCCAATAAAGAGTGTTGGAGTTTTATCCAAAGTAAATTCGAATCCAATTCAAATTTCGTGTGTAAAAAATTAATTTTGTCTGTTTCATGTTTTGTGTTTACAAGGGATAATAGTAATGATAATTATGATATTTGGTGTTGATTATAATAAGGTCAGTGTATAATATACAACAATATTTTATTTCATGCTTCAAAAGTATTTTAATTGATGGTATTATGAAACAACTGTAGCAATAATTAAGTGAAATATTTTTGAAAGTTTTAAAATATCATTTAATTATGAAAAGAAATTGTAATTATCTCATCTTGTCAGATTTATGTTGCGGTTTGTATAATACTCTAAGTATGATCTTCTATTTTATTTTAAATATATTAGAATTGATACAAGCTGGAAATTTCTGTTAAATCAATGAATGACGTGAATCTTTTTCATTCTCATTGTTTATTTCATTCAATATAAGTTGGTCTTACCCATATTAAATTAATAAAATGAAAATATTAATAAATCATTGATATTAGCGAAAACATAACTCAGGGTTTCAAATTCTGAAATAGATATAAATTAAGTGATTTCATTTCGAAAATTCCCATTAAAATCAACATTTTCTGAATTGATTGAATACCCTATTCAATAAAAATAAATAATAGTATTGCTGATAAATTGTTGATATGGGCAGTATCGATCAAAGAATTCATTCATGATATAGAATTGAAATTTGTTGGGAATTTTTATTGATTCGATTCTCGCATTTCATGATATTAATTTCGGTGAATTCGATCGATTGATTGATGATTGATTTAGAATTGATGTTGTACCAATATTGAATGAAATTATTCAATGTCAATGTGAGATCCTTTTCGAATTTTTACACGTTTTCACATTAGTCGAATGTTAAAATTTTCATTGAGTTCGGTGATCTAATCATGATTTTTATGTCTCGAATCGTGATTGATATGTTGAAAAGTTTCTATTGATTAAATTGATTTTTCTAGTATCGATTTTGTTATCATGGATCTGGATCAATTTATCGAAATCTGTTATTGGAGTGCCGGGTTATCAATCAACAATTTAGGTCTGAAAATTGTATTAACTAAAATAATACAATCAAAGTCTCAATAACAACAGTAACTCTGTTCACAATTCACAAAGTAAATCACTCAAAACGGGATCAGTGCTCGAATGTCAAAAACAGAATTGAAAGTAATCAAAAAGACTGATCACTAAAAATCTCACAAAGATAAGCTTAGCACTCAAGTTACCGATTAAAAAATACAGGCAGATATTCAAGGAACTAAACACTTTTATAGACCTAACGGGTGTGTCTGCTTGATGTCAAGAATCCTCGTTTTCCGTTTGATGAATTTATTTGTGGATCGATTTTCTTGAAATTTTCTTCTTATCTCTCGTGCCATTGTCCGATATTTGATCTTGCTTAAATCCTAGCTTCTAAATATGGATTAATATTAAAACGAATCTGATTGGTTGATGGTACGTGTGTTTATCGGGTGTGTGTATTGACCCTTTTTAGGGTTCTTTCCTTGGTTCTTGTGATCCTTTGATTGGCTTGTGATATACCAAATAGAAGTATATAAGAGGTTTCCAAAATTCATAAAACTAATTTCATTAGTTTTTTAATTTTTGAATAAATCTTTTGACCTGGTATTTCTATTAATGTGGATTTTGTATTAATTTGACAATCACAAACTCTTTCCATTAAACCTTTCATTCCAACCAAAGAACATTTTATTTTTTTAGTTCGCAGTAAAGCTTTATTTAACCGATAAACATCTTATAAAATCTGGGATTTTCCTCTGACATAGCAATTGACTAATAAATTGCTGTCGATTTCGAGTTTCGATCTATTTATAAAAATTAGATTCAAAGGAAGATATTATTATCAGTATTCCTAATGACATGTATTAGGCGATTCGCTGAATAAATATGATTTATAAATTACTGATTTAGAGTAAAATCAACCCTGGATTTGCTTAGAAGAATTTAAAATAAGTGAGGCCTGAATTTAATTGTAATGGTTTTGGAGATATGTTGATGGAGATCTTAAGATGGTGATGTTAAGATGGAGATATGTTGAGTAGAGACGAAATCTCTCATAAGAAAAACGATGTTGCACCTTGGAACCTTTATTTTAGAATTTCGAGCATTTACATGTTTACACAACCACACAGCCATAACAACCAGCCAGTCACAGCGTACATAATTGGAAAACTCAAATTCGAAAAATGAACATCTCACACAGTATCACCCACAAAATGATTGATCAATTCCGAGTACACATAATTAATAAATTCAATTGGAACTTGAGAAATAAGACCAAATCAAAACGAGATATAAAATTACAAACAAATCTCAAATTTAAATACTAATATAAAGCTGCCCAACTACTAGTTAGACACCAAGTTTTATGTTGATTTATAAAGTTCTTGTTGAGTTCAGGGTCATTTTGTGTACGTACTGATTATACAGATTGCAATATTAGATTTTGTGCGTCTTAAAACCTCTCATATAATTTACATAAATGCATATCCACGCAATTATAAATGTGTGATAACCAAACAATCAGAATCACTATAAAAAGAAGATTTCAATTTCAAATCTCAGTTAACGTAGATCAATATATCAATTTGGAAATCAAAATATCCAATGAAATTGATTACAACTCTTGGCTATAAATTTTGTAACTAATATGCCCTATAGCCAGTTGAAGCCCTTAAAAAATTAATCAAGTTTTCTGTTAGTTGTTATTCGAGAACTAGTGTTCGACCAGTAAACGTTTAATTAAAATTAAGTTTAAATTTTTCATTTGATATCAGACACTATTAAACATTTGAATTACTGCCATTTCGTTTCAAAGATTAGTAAAGTTAAATACATAATTATTCGAAATAAAATTTAATATTAATATCGTCCACCGTTTTATCAAATTGGTGATTTAAATTAAACTTGCGTTTGATTTGAAATATATTTTATAATTCAGATTTTATAAATTGTTTCAAGTGTCTTTGTTTGAATTTTCTTTCCAAATTTGATTTCCAAACTCATTAAAAAATGTTAGTAACATTTAATTTTACTTAAGGCTCAAGTTTATAAATTTTGAGCATGTTAATATCGTCATTGGGATCTGGATTATTTGTTTTAATTTGCACTCGTGTCTTTTCTTATTTCATGTATTTATTAATAGACAGAAGTTTTAATAATTGATCCACATTATTTTTCTTACTCCGCAAAAGATATAATTATGTAAATTTGTTAATTAATAAGTTTCATTTTAAAAAATATTCTGATAGTTTTAAAGTATCCTTGAAAAATTTCTAAAAATAAATAATTATTTTATATATATATATATAGGTTTCTTATAAATAAATTTTACTTTTTTAATATGATTGAGAAAAGAAATTTTAATTTAAACTATATTTTCCATGTATTTTTAAGTTTATTTCTTTTAAGATAATTCGTTAAATTCATTTCTTTAAAGTTCCGAGAGCTAGCATATAGTCACACTTGATCATTTTTGAAGTGATACTGCTCGCAATTCTTCTCGATAATAAAAACATATGTTTTTCAAATGCTAGTGCATTAAACAGAACTCCGCAAATGTAAAGCTAAATAATATATAATTAATTCATAAATTCATATATAAATTACTGATTTTGCTTTAGTCATTTTACAAAATTGAATTCCAGTAGCTATCAACATATTGAATATCAGATTACATAATGAATCCATCAGATCCACTTGATTAAAGTCTTCCTTCTGTATATTGTAATCTGCACTTTTTCCAAAAGCAAATATTGGCACATTGGGAGGCAATTTTCCATATGGAGATTTCTCATCTTCAGAAAACATTTCCCATACTTGAGTATCGACATTTTCTCTGTTGCCTTTACCAGCCATTTCTATTATATTGGAAGTGTTCTAGTAGATTTTACAAACATAACATTTTTTAATATAAAATCATAATTTTTAGAATTAAAATTTTATTTCGAATGATGTTTATAAAAGGTATGCTCACTGACAGAAATTTCAATTTGTGTTACACCACATACAAGGACAATTTCATATATTTTTTCATCACTGTTTTAAATATAATTCTAATTTAAGAATATTGGATAATGTAGAATTTGAGCCATCTTATTTGAAAGTGGCCGAATCCAATTATTATTCATTTCGAGAAATTTCTGATTTTGCATTTAATAATGTTTAAAATGGAAATTGAAGATAATGTATTCTGATCAATGTGTGCATATAAAACACTGCATGGATATTGTATGGAAATGCTTGGTTGTCATTCATGCTTTTATTAATTAACAAACATGTAACTCCAATACGAATTAAAAAATTAACTTTATATAAAAAATCAAAACTCTTCATATAAATCAAATACTTATATTCGCTCTTTACCACATTGTTACAGATTCGTTCAATTACATTTTGCACAAATAGTTATAAAAAGGAATGAGGACCATTTAGAGAACAATCCACTTCGTTAACAATTAGAATTAATTAATATTGATTTTCAGATATGAATATGTATATTTAATTCGTATCTTTTAAATCGATTGCATCACTTTATCAAAGTTTAACACAATTATACCGTTTTATCTAATACTATAATACTTGAACATAAATTTAACTCTTTATTAAATATTATAGTTATACCAAAAAACTGCTAAACTTTTCTCGTAACTTTAGTTTTTCTGTGCTTTCTAGATCCATTATTTATATTATTTATATTCATAGCAACTGCTCCCCGATTGGTAATTAATTTTTAATTTATGGTAAATTAAAATTTTGTGATTTCGCAATTTCATAATGTAAATTTTTATTTCATTTTCCTTTAGGCTAATGCGGCTTAAATATTCGCATTAACTAAAATTTTTCCACTATTTTAATTCATTGATTAAAAGTAAATAATTTATTATTATTTTTCATTATTTATTATTTACAACTATTATTTATGATCTTGTCACTATCAAGTGTTATTTTTATTTAAGACGATTTCTCTAAACTTTTCTAAATTCAGTTGATATTGACTTCATATATAAGATATTTATGTAGACTTCATTTAACAGCAATCACAAATTCATTGCAAATCAATTCAGATCGATTTAAAATGTCTGAAACACAGAAAATTTGTTCTTGTCAAAAATAACATCAACGGGTTTTGTACAGGGCTTTCAATACACTTTGCTTAGTTAAGTAATACAGAATAAAGATGGGATTTAGTTATGAAATTTGTTTGTTGAGTCTGAGATTAGAGCCTTTCTTGATTCCGGTGTTCAAACTTTTTGATTGCCGTTAAGGGTGCTTCCTTGTAGTCTTGCAACTCTATCTCCGCACTAGTTGTGGCTCCATAAAATTACTGTGTATTATTTCATTTAATACATCTATATGATTTATTTGATTAATTCGGTTCTACTATTAGATTTAATTCAGAACTCCGGTGCAATTTGATCATCTATATTGGATACTGTATAGGTGAATACAATTTTTGTTGAATGATATATTGGTTACATTGGATTTTTGTTTCATGTATAGATCATACACAGGTTTAATAAAGAACAAGGTACTGTAACTTAATATTTCTCTTATACAAGGTATAATAGGTGCAAATCCATAGTCAAACAAAAAGTAAACATATTTATCTCCTTAGTCACTTTAAAAAATGTTCTTTTCATATTTCACTGTTCATATATTTCTAAGCATCAAAATCTTACATTATCATCAATGAGGCATTTCGATAATCCTCCAATGGGTCCACGACCAATAAAAATTGTATCTAAAAGTTTCATAGACTTATCTTTGTTGACGAGAAAGTATCTAGTATTCGAGCCACTCATAATCAAAATTGATGGAACATTGATTTTGTTTTCATGTATTTCGGCATCGTCATCTGGTTTGAATTCATATGCCTTTCTAAACTGAAGAATACTATTGTTATATAAGCTATTATTTAATGTAGGAATGCAGAATTAAAACAAAATTAAACATATGCTTATTTAATTAAAACAAATAATTTAAATGATAGAATTGATTTATACAGGATAACCTAGTGCGTACGCCCTTTGGCACCCTAAAGCATGACAACATAAGGTAAAATGTAATATCATTAACATAAATTATATAATAAATTTTTAAATTTGAACAGAGAAATTTTTGTGTAATATTGTGTAATATTTTTCAACTATTTATACTTGTTGGTAATATGTACTTTTTATATAATAATTATAATTAATTATAATATAATTATTATTTTTAATTAATTATCAGATTGAGCTACGATCATCAGTCATACACGTAGCTCAATATGTCATCCATTGCAAATTGGGTTTTTCATTCTCCGCAGGTGATTTATCCTGAGGGCAATAATGCGTCGAAATTTATTGCCTGTAGGCGCTTTAAAATCCCGTCTGGTTCTGCGTGAATTTTTAGCGATACTATAGTAATCCTGGGTTTTGGGATAGTTGATGAATTGGTCTCAAAATTGTTAAATAAACAGATGATTATTTTCTATATTTCTTTTAGTCCGATCTGTCTCTGATCCTAGGCACTGATGAAGCCCATTGAAGGCCGAAATATGACTCCATCCGCATCATCATCACTGAAGCTATCGTTATTGAAGGCTTCGAGAGTCGGTACTATATTTCTCTGAACCGGGATACTAATGAGGCCTATGAAGGGGCGAAGTAGGACCAATTTTTTTAACAAAAGATAGCTCATTTATATATTGTATCTTGATTACTTAACACTATTTTCATTCAGTATAAAAACAGAGTTAATAATTTATATAAAAATAATATATTGATTTAATGTTTAAGACGTTCTCATTTTGTTACGAATGTTAACTAAATCTGAATATCAAAATTATAATAATTAATCGTAATTTCACTTGTTAAATCATCACAATCGCGTAATCAATTTTCAATGGGATCAGCAGTAAAAAGATAAAATAAAACCATAAAAGACTGGTGGTAACTGTCCAGATATGACTTTCTTTATATTCCGATGTGGCTGTTTACTTGTTAGTCTAAAATTTTCTATTCAACTTTAGTTTGTTAGTTTGTTCTCGTCAAACTATTCGCCATTGGCTCATATCAGTGTTTGTTACATGTTGTTAATGTAAGCCATTTGATGATTATATTCAATTTATGGATTATTATTTTTGATGCTTCTAATTACCTGATTTTGTTGCACACTCAACAATTTCCAAACAGGAAGTATTTCGACACATATTTAATGTGTACTCTCAATGTATATAATCTTTTGAGAAAATATAAAAATCATAATGCGATTTTGATGTTTATCTAATAGAATGAATGCAGAAAATTAGCAAAAAATAAATGCAACAAGTGACCAAATACTTTCAAACTAAATTAAGAGATTCTATATTTAAACTATAAATGATATTAAAAGTGTTAAATAATTAGTATACTTGTTTTAGCATTGGATTGTTTTCATCTACTTTATACTTATCAGCCAATGATGTCATGTCTCTAATTTTATATTCGATATCATCCATGGTTAAATGATTGGCAACCAATTCGAATCCGTTGGATATTGCTAAGCTCTCGTCAACAACAATTACTTCTACATCAAATATAGATTCCACAAT
>JBBMOY011128108.1:0-10510 GCA_037951405.1 Platydemus manokwari
TAATTTGTAATTATTGATGATATTACATAATAAATATATAATTAATTTTGCGCCCATATAACCGATAAGATCCGAAATTTACAAGAGTGATGGAAATCCTAGGTACAAAGTACCGAATCTCAGCATCTATATATGCTGATGAATTTCCATCACTATTCACTCTAAAAAACTCGATACAGCGATATCATAGTTACGACAGAGATATTGAAATAAAAGAATTGAATTGAACGGTAAAGAAACAATAATATTGCAGTTATTTTATTAAAAGAAATTTAAATAAATTATAATTAAACTCTAAAGGATCTGCTTTTAGAGTCAATATATATAATCTATAGTAAAATTTTAAGATGCAAGTTTTTTTGGTTCTCACGGTCTCTGTGAGACAACCTTACCGATTTGTTTATATAAATTTTTAGTGTGAGTTAAAATCTTTGAGTTAAATTTTTTTGTCTTTGTAAATTTGTTTTCTGCGATAAATAAGGTTTTTTTAACAAGTTTGACTGTTATTTATTTACGATTTTTCAATTTAAATATAGCAAGGGAACTCAAGTTGTTAAGTTGACAAAACAACTTTTAACATCACATACAACCCAACAGAATTATTAAATATTTATTATTACAAATTTAAAATATTTTCTCAATTATTGCCCTTCCTAATTAGGAATGTGTACATGGATTATTTAAAAGTTACTTCATAATTAATCTTAAATAACTTATTAAAATTTAAATTCGTAAGAATTAAATTATATTTAATTTGTTGATTACAATGTTGCTCACAAAAATAAAAAATTAAAACATTACACCAACAACCCATTTATACACTCATGTTTTGAATTCTTCTCTTTCGAAGTTCGATTAAGTCCTTGATAACAAAAGTGAAATATACAACTAAATTGCCCATTATCACAAATTGGAAAGCTGTTGGCATTATCATCGAATACACGCGACCAAACGAATACTTAATGTTTATTAATGGGACAATATCCATTATAAGTAAGGCAGCAATAACCACACTGCCGATGAAAGAAAGAATTATAAATACAAATGTTGGAATTACAAATCGCATCTCTCGTTTAAATGAGCAGCATATTGCCAATATTCCTGCTAAACCCAATGCGGCCGTTCCAAATATCAACATTAAGTTGGAGAAAGCGTTTGCGAAACCAAAGTTCATAATATTTAAAACATAATGGAAACAAAAAACAATAAAGATTACTCCTGAATATAGATATTTTTCTATAATATTTCTCGATATTTCATATTGTGATTCGATTGGTTTTTCGGATACGTACTCCAAATTGATATCACCAGGATTGCGAAAGGACATTTTTACTAGATATGGACACTGCTAATAAGGTATCGGAATTTTTTGTCTCAAATAAGACTTTCAATGTCTCGTTGAATGATTTTCAATCGACCAATGTTCAATAACCATTATTAATATCGATAAGAACACAAGTGACTTGATTAAAATGCACATAAAATTTTAAATTCTTTGCTTAATGTTTACTTAAAATGATCTGATTTTGTAGTGCTTGGATAGGAAAATCAAATTTTATTTTTACTAAATCTATGTATAGTATGTCTGGAATTTTTTGTAAAATGTTATGGTATTTTTGTGTTATCTTATTTATTTATTAAGGCATTATCTAATTTATGATTCAACATCAAATTCCATCCGTTTATCAAAGGTAAGCCGAAGTCTCATAGTTGCTCGACTTTGAGTCAAACACATATTAATAATAAGGATCCTACAAAAAATCAAGTTACAAATTTCAAAATATGATTTTTCGGAGAAATTGAATAAAAGGGAATGTTATAATTTTCATCAAATTATCTTACGAAATAAATATTTAAGGAAATGGAAAATAAATATTTTGTTTTGCTTCTATTTATGATTTATCCAGAAAGGCTAGCATTTTAGGATTTATTGAAGATAAGTAAAATCCCCTACATCATGTTAAGTTAGGAAGAAATATAAGATTTGGAAAAGTTTTTTATCAAAAATTATATTGAATGACGAAGGAATAATATTTTTCGATAAAGCTTCTAAATTTTTAATAAATCGTGAGTCATCAATATTTAATGTTAATTCGTTTCAGGTATTTAATTTATTTAATATAATTTTGTAATTTTTTATTTTATCTATCATTTTGTTGAGTGAGATGATATTCTGCAAAAAGAAAAACGAAATCGCGCCTTGGAACCCTAGTTTTTGCACTTCAAACATTTACATGCCTATACAGCCATACAGGCATAGCAATCAGCCAATCATCGAAAAGTTAGATGAAAAACGACATTGGACAAATGGCAAAGCTACACAACAACACACATATAGGGATTGACCAATCCCACTCAGGTAAAAACTTAAAACCCAATAAAAAGCAAATATCAAATCAAAATATGATGAAACATGACACAAAAAATTGGGCACAGATCACGAATATAAAAATCTATATAAAGGCGGCCAACTTCCAGTTGAAAATCGAGTTTTGGTTGATATTTTGTGAAGTAGGTGTTTAACCGTGTTAAAAAATGATAATAATAATAAAATAGATATTAAAAATCTCATTTATTAATTTTCAACTATGTTATAAAATGCATTTATTTATATTTCTTAATTATAATAAACATTTTTTAAAAATTAGAATAAATTATAAAAAAATTATTTAATTTTATAATTAATTTAATTTAGTAAAATATATAAATATAAATTTTTTAAAATAACTTTTAAGCTTTAATAATATGAAATTTTTATTAATTATTTTAAAATGTGTAATGAAACTTTTGAATTTATAAATTGTCTATGTATAAATATTAGTTATTTTTAACAAAAAATATAATTTAAAAATTCAACATTTATAGCATATATCATTTGGATATAATTAAAATAATAAAATAAAGTAATTTAAAAATATTTTTTTAATTTATTTAATTTTATAACATTTAAACAAAACAATAATAAAGAATATTTGCTAATATATTTGTTTAGATAATTAATTTATTTATTTCATATCATCAATGCATCTTAGTAATCATATGTCTTTAAATTCAGCTAGTGGAATTCTATCATTATTGAATGATAAATCTGTAGAGATTAAAGTAAGCCTTAGATTAATAAAAAAATATTGTGTTTATAAATTATATTTATAGGGTTTAGCATTAAAGAAACTAGATGAACATGTTGATATGTTCTGGCCAGAAATATCTGAGGAAATTGGTCAAATTGAAATTCTATATGAAGATTCAAACTTTGTCTATCATAAATTAGCTGCATTGTTAGCTTCAAAGCTATATTATCATTTGGGTGAATTTCGTGAATCTTTAAATTATGCTCTTTGTGCTGAAGAATTGTATGATGTTAATGTGTCAAGTGATTATGTTGAAACAATTAATAATAAATGCATTGAAGAATACATTACAATGAAACAGAAACACAATTTGCAAAAACATATTGATGGAATTAATGAATTTAATAATTTTTCTCGATTGGAACAATTTGTTAACAGAATGTTTGAAACATGTTTTCACCATCAACAACATAAACAAGCTATTGGTATTGGAATAGAGAGTCATCGATTGGATATGTTTGAAAGAGCGATTGAAACTGCATTAGATAAAAAGGAAATGTTGCAATATGCTTTCAAAGTTGCAATGAATTTGGTGTACAATAAGTCATTTCGAAATGAAATTTTAGAAAGAATAGTACGACTCTACATGACTCTTGCTAGCCCTGATTATTTGAACATGTGTCAATGTTTAATCTTTTTAAACGACTATCACAAAATCGCAGAAATATTGGAAAAATTAATCATGGAATCTGATGATTCATCGATTATTGGTTATCAAATAGCTTATAATCTGTATGAGAATGTAACTCAACAATATATGTTGAAAGTTCGAATGGCATTGAAGGAATTGAAACATTATTCACGATTGTTTGATGAAAATAAAATAATGGGAAAAGATCAATGTGGTAAAGAAACTGTATATGAAGATGTTATGCAATTGAATGAGGAAGATCAAGTAATGAAGAGAAGATTTAGACATTTGAATTCGATATTAACTGGAAAGAAAGTTGTTGAATTAAATTTGGAATTTTTGAAGAAAAATAATAATATCGATTTGAAAATTATTGATAAAATTAAAGTTGATGCTAAACATTCAATATTGCACAATGCAACAATTATTGCCAATGGTTTAATGAATTGTGGAACAACATCAGATCGGTTTCTAAGAGAGAATATGGAATGGGTTAGTCGAGCTGTGAACTGGGCTAAATTCACTGCAACATCAACAATGGGTGTCATTCACAAAGGTAATGAAAAAGAAGCTTTGAAATTACTTTCATCCTATTTGCCAAAACAAAATTCCATAGCTGGCAGTATGTACATTGAAGGTGGAGCACTATATGCATTAGGTTTGATTCACGCCAATCATGGTGGAGATGAAATGATTGAATATTTGTTGAGAAATTTACGAGATGCAATTACTGAACCAGTTCGACATGGAGGATGTTTGGGTCTCGGATTAGCAGCAATGGGTACTGAACGACAGGATGTTTATGAACAGATGAAGTTGAATTTATATCAAGATGATGCAGTGACTGGAGAAGCCGCAGGTATTGGAATGGGATTAGTGATGTTGGGAAGTGGATGTGGTGAAGTTGTTAATGACATGTTGAGCTATGCTAAAGATACAGTTCATGAAAAAATCATTCGCGGATTAGCTTTGGGTATGGCATTGACTATGTGCGGTAAACAGACAGATGCAGATACTTTGATTGCACAATTAATTACTGAGAAGGTCGCTATTTTACGATGGGCAGGAATGGCTACAATTGGAATGGCTTATTGTGGAACTGGTGATAATGATGCAATTAATAAACTACTTCATACTGCTGTTAGTGACACGAATGACGATGTGAAAAGATGGGCTGTTACGGCTTTAGGATTTGTTTTATTTAAAAATCCTCAACAAATTCCATCTCTTCTTTCTCCACTGAGTCATTCATACAATCCACACATTCGATATGGTGTTGCAATGGCTATTGGTGTTGGTTGTGCTGGTACAGGATTAAAAGCAGCTTTTGAAGTTGTTGAATCTCTTCTTGAAGATTCTGTTGATTTTGTGAGACAAGGTGCTTTGATTGCAATGTCAATGTTATTGATGCAGCAAACCAAAGTTACTTGTTCGAAATCAGTGGATTTTCGAGAAAAGATATTTAAAATAATTTCTGATCGTCATGAAGACCTGATGACGAAATTCGGAGCTATTTTAGCAATGGGTATCATGGATGCTGGAGGACGAAATGTAACAATTTCTCTTCAAACCAGAATGGGAAATACTAATATGACTGCTGCAGTCGGTCTTTTGGTTTTCCAAAATTACTGGTTTTGGTACCCATTGACAAATTTCATTAGCTTAGCTTTTACTACAAATTCTGTCATTGATTTAAGGAAAGAGTTGCAAATGATGGATGAAGTAGTTCATGATGATGATGATGTGAAAGAACCACAAGCGCCTGAATCATTTTTATTTGAAGATGGTGAAAATTAATCGCAGAAGGATTAGCCATGATAAATGATGTGAAATGATATTTTTTCAATAAATTGATTGTTTGTTGTTTATTGTTTTAAGTTATATTAAAATGTAAGAAAATATTTATTTTTCATTATTGTTTAATAATTTTATTACTTTGATTTTGTTTGAAAATGATTTATTTTTTACACAAATTTTATTTGTCGTGAATTACTGAGGAATATAATTTTCATTATTATTTAATGACATCACATTGTGATCTTGTTTAATAAGTTTATAATAATAATATTGAGTTATATAATAATAATGTGTTTTACGGCTTGTGATATTTTATTTTATTCTTAACAGTTTCTAATTTTAACTCTTTGAATATCACTGTTGTCTTGATCAGTATCTACGAGTCCTTATCAAACCTAAGATACAATCTATAAAACCTTATAATTTCTTTCTTCGTCTCATGACTAATATTTTATGAAGATAGGATGATCAGCAACAATGATATTGATGTTTTTAATGCTATCCGTCTCAAATTGTACACTTTCCTATTGCCTATATGATCTATCCCACAAATTCCAAACCAATAACGCTTTTTAATACACTAATATTTATTATTAAGACACCCATACAACAATTAAATATAAAAATCACAATTGATTTTCATACTACACTATACGATTAAATACATTGGAACGACTTTCCTACAAATTCTGGATAAAGAACGGTAGTTTATGAATGTATATGAACGGTAGAATATGAATGCGATAAATTAAAAATAAAGATAAATCAATATTGGATATAAAATTTCTTCCAATTGATAAGTTCAGAAGTAATTATATTAACTAACGAAGAGATTTTGAAAACTAAAGATAACAAAAAATGTTTTAAACAAAATATTTTAAAAATTATGTCAAACAAAATCTTAATTTTATTTCAAAATTCTCAACAAATTCCATCTCTTGTTTCTCCACTGAGTCAATAATTTAATCAACACATTCGATATGGTGCTGTAATGATTGTCGGTGAATTTGTAAGAAACTTCATGAGTCTGTCTTTACTGATACTATTGTCATTGTATTGAATCACGAATAATAAATTCCAGAATTAAAAATAAAATTTATAAGTCATTAATTTGTATTTAGATATTCAGAACTAATTGATATAAAAAAGGAAAAGAAAGAAAATGTCAAAATGGGATAAATTAAAAATAAAGATAAAACAATATTGGATAGAAAAATTCTTCAAATTGAGAAGTTCAGAAGAAATTATATCAATTAAAGAATAGAATTTGAAAACAAAAGATAACAAAACATGTTTTAAATAAAACATTTTAAAAACTATGTTTAACAAAAAATTCTGGACAAATGTTCCAGTTGTCAATGCTCCAGAGAAGAGTAGAACCGATTATTCAAGATGGTTGGGATTAACCAGATAAGTTGGGAGAATTTGTGTTTTTGGATATAAATGAACAATGATTTTACATGTACTGTATCTTGCTCGTTCTTTGGATCTTATCAATCAGATCGAAAATCAATATTGATGTTCATTTTAGTTGCCAGCCAAATTCCATTTCATTTTAAATAGGGATAATTTATTTTATAAGGGTACTTTGAATATTCACGTATTTAAAATAGGGGTAATTTTAGTTGTTAGGTTGAAAATATAGATTAATTTCAGGGTTTAATTATAAATTTTTAAATTATAGGTTTTTTATTTATAACTCACTTTTCAAAATTATTTCTATTTAATTTTATTTTATTATGTTAATTGTTAAGAATTCTGTCCAGAAAATTAAATGAAATAGAAAAACATTATTAATGATAAAAAAATACTACTAATTTACACAAATATTTACATAATAACTATAAAAATTCATCCACAGAAATGAAAATGGATTCGGAATCATATCTTCTTAATAAGCAATGTCATTATTCCATAAACCCAACATATCTCTAAATTCTTTCTTTTGTCTCTTATTTCTTCTTATTCTTAATACCAAGTTTTATTGATTTTGCATTCTTTATTCTTAACTAATTTTATGATTTTCTATTCTTCATTACTTAGATTACACATAAATTTTTATGAGATTAAATTGGCCAAATTTTTAAAGGAAATAAAAGAAATGACAGATCTCATGCAGGTCTTATTTCTTTGGGTTTTATGTGTGTATTTTTATTCTGTTTACTGGTTTAAATATTATTGTTATTATTATTATTATTATTATTATTATTATTATTATTATTATTATTATTATTATTATTATTATAATGATAATAATAATTATTATTATGATAATAAAACTTATTATTTTTATTATTATTATTATCGGAAATTAACCACTCATTATTATAAGTAGTAAAAAATATTTATCCAGTGTTTATTTCTAATTAAAATTTCAGATTATAACAATATAACCTTTGATGATGAATCATCAAAAGGATAATCAATACAGAATAACAAAACCAGACATGAAATATATTTTAATAGCTTGTGAATATTCATAAATAGATTTACCTTTTGTGAATAAATATAATAATTTTTATATTGAATAAAAATTAAAATTAAGTAAAGATTTTAGTGTGTTCAAGATTTATTGACATAATGATTTTCGTTTGACATCAGCAATAGAGATCATTTTGTATCACTTACAAATTTATAGTAGTGCTTGAAATTTTTATCTCACCATTTGAAAGTATATTTCTATTCTATAGAGGTTTGCCAATTACTTCATAACTATTATAAGGAAATCTCAACAGAGCCAATACGATTAACAGATAATCGATGTAATTTGTTTTTATATTTAAAGAAGGCACAATAAAACAATCCGACATAATGAAAAAGTAGAAGAATGAAAAGAAAAACCTTGCTAAAATATATATTTGGAAATAATCTTAACGCCCACATATTTTAATGACCCAACAGAAAACATTTTGAGACTAAAATCAATTTCTAACAGCTTACATTATCCAACTGACGCAGTACAGCAGATGTTTATTATCATTTACAACAAATAAATTCAATAGAAATATTGAAGGCTTGTTGGATAGGTTTTATGGATATTTTGGGAATAATTTGGATAGTTTTTGAATGCCTTGACCGCTTTGGAGGAGTTTAGCAGGGTTGATGAAGGTAATGACGATTGAAAATTGGGCAGAAGATTTAAAATAAAAAAGTGGCCAGTTCAGACATATCACAACTAAATAGCGAAGACTCAGAAATCCTCAGAAATTACAGCGTTTATCAATTGAAAACGAATCACGTTTTGAAGAATTATTTATAATCGGTACATTGAAATTATAATGATCATTGTAACGTGTAAGCGACATAGAATCAATCAATTTTATAGAAAACACTTGAAATAAAGAAAGAAAATTGAGATGTTGATTGAAGAAATCGTTCGATACTTGGAATACAAGTATATCTGACTCTAGAACGCATGGGTCGAACATCTCCCATAGGGAAAGGGAATATCAATAACTCAGGTTCAAACATAATCATCATATCGGGATGAGAATGATTTTTGAGGACAAGAAATTTTACAAAAATGTCAGGGTTGGCACTACGTAAGGTAGAGAGGCCTGTTGTGAATATGAGAATGATAAGCCTTCATATATTGATTTATTAAATAATAAAATATTTTGAAACTTGTAACCCAATGCAATACAAGCTACAGATTGTAATGAAATTTGCATTTTTTGTAAAACGAAATCGATACACAATATTTTACATTTTTCGTTGAAAATTGTGTATTTTTGTAAATTTATTGGAATCATTAGTTGCGATATGTATTTACTGTAAATCTAAATCGTGAAATTATAACGATTGAAATATTTTGCTGAATATAACTTGGTTAATCCAATGTTATTTCAGAATTAATAAAATCAAGAAAATTATTGATTGAATGACTCAATCATTACGTGATTCCATCTAATATAATTTATTTTCTATCGATAAATTAGACGATTTGTAAAAGCACAGAAAATTAAACGGTATATTTTGTAATAAATAAATAAGTATTGATTACACTCAGTGCATGCATTTTGTGATCGATCTAGATAAATAAATAAATATGGAAATGATGAGCCACTCATTTCTGCTATCTTCTAACGAATTTGAAAATCTATCGATCACTATTTTGGGAATTTTTGATGAAGAAAGAAATAATGAATTTTATGAAATTATAATTGGCCAATTCTGTTGAACTCTATTTATTCATATATTCCCATTATGCAAAATTATCAATTCGAATAATATTACAAGAGATGACCTTCGGTTCCATGTTATCATCAATAGAGCCTCATTTAATATATATTTCCATTTGTTGTGCACATGCATGTTTACAAAAATGATTTGTATGTTTTAAATTGTTAATCATTAAATTCTTTCGATCTTCACATTGTTTCCCCTGCATCTTCTATACAACTTTGTCATATCTTTATTGGATCGTTTTTATATTTTTTCACATTTTCTTCTTTTTATTTTACGTTCCTGAGAATCAAAAAGAGAGGGCTCCGTGTGACTCGTTACCTTTTAATAATGAATGCCATGGCAACGTAATACAAAGTCACTAAACCAAATTATATTTTCATTACAATTATTTAAACAACTAATTACTTGAAAAATATTGATTAAAATTTTTTCAAATATCAATATTTTATAAATCGTTACATGCGTTCACACAAATCTAAAGTATTTTTGTTTATGAGTTGGCAGAATAAATAATTTTTGATGATATATTATGAAGTGACACAGAGTTATTGATTTAATCACATTTCTGTCGACATTTTGACAATTCTTGAATACATTTATGCCATTGATATATAGGTGTAATAACTCTACGTGGGTAACATTTTTTGTAAGCGTTCATACATTCTTTCTCGCAAGGGTTACCGGAAACTGAGCAACAGAGTACAAACATTGTAACGATAATCAGCAAATGGACAAAACCTTTCTATATAAAGATAATGCAGAT
>JBBMOY011128219.1:0-10509 GCA_037951405.1 Platydemus manokwari
ACTAAAATTTGATGAATTGAAAAAGGTATCAAAGTAGGTCGAATTGCCATTTATTTAAAACTAGTTAGGACCACTTTAAACATTAGGAGCAAATTGAGAGATAATCTCAATTTTTACAATTTTAGATTAGGAACATGGTTTTAAAACCATGTTTTGTCGCTATTAGACATCCTAATGAATGAGATATTAACTAAATTATTAAGATAAATCAAACATCTCAATTATATATCAAATTATTTCATTCGCGAAAATTCATTATTATGAAAGTAATTCAAAGAACTTCTTTTCTTAACTTAAGCCAGAAAATCATCTGTTTAATAGAATTATAAAAGGTTTTTATTTTCAAAGCTTCTTATTTTCAAATTGTTATCGAGATGATATTATGTAGTCAATTTTCATTAGATAATAGCATTATGTTTATATTATTAGAGCAGTATTGGTCGATTAGTTCAGATGATGATTATTTAAATCATAATAATTCTATTATACATATAATTTTGAAATAAAATATCAACACAGACAAACAAATAAGAGATTACTATTGTGAAGAAAATCGATAATGGTAAACCAACTAATCACTGACAATCTATAGTTCTAAAGTTTATTTTCATTTCAAGGTGAGTTTACTTTTTCGGTTGACTTGGAATGATTTTATTTACTTGTGGCCTTCAAAAAGATTATTTTTTAATAAACGTTTATCAATGTACTTGGATTGGTCAATTAAACAGCCTTAGAAACACAGAAACATTATTTTAACATACTATCAGTTAGTGACATTTTTAAATATATTAAAACCAAAACCCTTGAATACTTCAATATTAAAATTAAATGGAAATGGAAGACACTTTTAAAATACAAGGCTCATTTTCGAAATCCAATGAAAAATTTTAAAGAAAAAGATGAATTTCAAAATAAATGATCCTTATCGATAAGTTATAAAAATATCGGAAGAAAATAATTGAAAGAAAAATATATGAGTAACCATCAAAGTTAATAGAACATCGAATATTTTTCGATGAAGAAAGTTGGTTAGACGTTTGAAATAACAAAATTAATCTCGTTAAAAACTGAAATAGCGTTTAATAATAGGAATTGGAACAAGATTATTGGAGAAGAGTAATAACGCAAAAACAAGAACGGGATTGGTTGTAGGAAAAATAATCTTATAAGGTGGCAATTAATAATTTTTCCAAAAAAAATCTCCAGTTCAGCTGTCGGGGAAAATATTAATCAAATGATGACCGCAAAGAAGAAAAAATAACGATTTTCATAGAAAGATCTGATCAATTGTGACAGGAAAACAAAGCGGAAGCCACTATTTCAGTTGATCGAACACCAATTGTAATAAAAAAATAATAATAATTCATTCCATACAGTACGATTCAGAGGTCTGGATAATAATTTGCATCTGGCGACATCAATGAACGATATCGATTAGACAAGTTTTCAAGAGCTACTAAATTCGTTTAGGAAATTATCATGTTATTTTACGAATAATAAGTACATATTTGAAAATAATTATAACTCAAATTGTGGATAATAATAACACCGTGTAATGTGCGCCGTTTATAATTATGGTTTTTCTCATATAAGCACATAATTCAAAAACATTATCAAGCGATTAAACGAAACAGTGTTTATTAATATTAATAATTCTATATCAGAATTCAAACAATATTTTTGAGATGATAATCCGAACAGAGAAAATGAATTTCATATAGACAGCTGATTAATTTGTATGTTTTTATTAAGAATTTGGCACCGACGATGGAAATATTGCTTGCATTTTTATCATATAGACCATGAAACCACGGGATGTCTTTGAAATTAAAAATTATTGACTGCATTGTTTTATATTTCGTAATGGCTCATTTTCTAATTAAGATTGTTTTTATTATAGTTAATTAGAATATGCCAACATAGCTTTCTATAATAATCGCCTTCTTCTTATCGATTTTTGTAAGCCTGTTATTCATTTTTAATATAATAGGTGAATATGGTCTTGAAATTTATGCCAATGAACCTTCCGAGGGAGACACTTATACTCATATCTGTCAGTATTTACTCGATTTTGAACCTCCACCTGGTTATAAACCACAAACGTCAGTTTTTGGACCTATTAAAGGTGATAGCAAAGTGTCACTTTCTCACAAACCATCTAAAATTCGAGATATGTACAACTACGAGAAAGATGCAACACCACTTGGTAATTTACCGAAACCATATATGCCTACTCAATATGCCGTTGAAGATCTAACAGTAAGTGTAATAACTAGTGTCCATTAATCTTGTTTGTTTCTCATAATAATATTTGTCAGATAATATTTGTTTACAGACTTTACACATTAATCTATTTTTCAGTTAGATAATCTAGTGAATAAAACAGAAAATAGAGAAATAAATGTTAAAAGAGACTCCCAACAAGTGAGTTTGGGTGACAATGTTTAATATAATGAATGTGTCGCTTGTTATCATTTGAGCGAAGCATGATATTCGATTAGGTGATGTATTTTTAGAATAAATTAGTATTTCAGTGATCAAATATTAGATCATAAAATCCCTAAGATTCGAAAATCCCATATATTAATCATTTAGATTCAAACAAAAACAACATTGATTACAAACCAAAAGAATCCCGATAAATTTTAATTTGTTTTAGATGATTCCAGGACAGACTAAAACCAAACCCAAGCCTTTTGCATATCAACAAAATTCATCGTCACATGCCAAAGCTGAAGATTCTGATTTAGAAATGCCAAACTTTTTACCACCGCCACCGCCTTTAAGTAGTCAAAATATCAATCCGCAATATGCATCTAATGTCAAAAATGGAGCAGTTTCACGAAATGATCCTACTGCCAATAAGCCATTTTCCGACAATCAAATTAATCAAATGAATCCCAACAACCAATATTCGATTCAAGGAGGCACCAAATCTAATCAACCAAATCATCAGAAAATGAACGCTGGCGATAATGTCAATGTTGGACCAAAAAATCTTAATTATTCTCTTCAAACCGCTGTACCATTCACAAAATCGGTATTAATTAATTACAGTTTAAATCAATTGAAAATTGAATTTTAATTATGTAAACTAGACTGCAGCATCTGGTAGTGCTTTTAATCCTCTCGGTTCGTCACAAATTTCTCAAAAACCAGGCTCTAATGAGAAATTATATGGTCATAAAAATGATCCATTGGATAACGATTCTTCAAAACTGCAACCGTATTTGGCTAATGTTGAGAAAGGTCAATCACCTCAATTATCGAGAAAAGTATACGGTGCTAACGTGCCAGTCAGTAGTTCTAAAGATGTTAATCTCACTTCAAGTGCTAAATATCCTCCACCGGGATTGCATGATTCTGTTAGTTATTTTATTCCAATTAGATATATTTAAACGGAATTTAATTTTTTCAATCCAACATAATTAAACATAGATTTTATATCGAATTTCCCCATTTATTTAATGCTTATTAATTTAATTTTATTATTTTATCTCTGCGCACTGATGCTATTCCGCAATAAACATCATTGTATATAATAATTTGTTGTTCGCTGAAAACTGTGATTCAGAATTTTTCATCAGCACTGAAAAATTCTTTCGATTGAAATATTATGATGATATAAACCGAAAAGAATGTGATCATTCTTGGATTGAGTTTGGCGATCTGTTATATTTTATTGGTATCAACAATGAATATTGAATTTTCAAACTAATTAAAAATGCCAATGCATGATTTTGAAATAGAATATTGGAATCAAACTGACTATAATAATATCCGAATATATTTTCTAAGTTTTCACTGAAATATGAAATTTAAAAGAAAATATGTGGCGAATGCATTAGTATTAAAAACTATCTAATTGAATCAAATAATCTAATAAAATCAAACAGTTGCCAATCTTAATTATTGAAAGAATTTTAAGAATTGTTTGATTGAAACATTAAGGATTTCAAAACTTGATCTATTGATCTACCGGCTTCATAGCTCTTTGTACTCATCAGTATCACATAAGATAATAATTCGTTCGTTACTGCATTGTTTTTACTTATATCCTTCACTCAATTTCACAGTTGGTCATGCGAAGTTGTCATAGTTACATTTTGATTTCATATCAATATATTCTTCACAATTATAAAGTTACTTTTTAACTTTTCATTTAATTTAATGAGATTAAAATCTTTAATTTTAATCGAGAATTTAATAATAATTTTCATTTAAAAAATTATGAAAAGATATCTTGTTAGATAATTTATCCGATTAATTTATAAGATAGATGTCAGAAAATCGATAACATTTCCATTATCGATCTCAAACTATCATATCAGTGCAGAGAAATTTGTGAACCAATATATTGTTTTTTTTTCTAATAAATATATTGCTTTAAACTTTTATAAATACAAATATAATTATTAAATTCTCCAACGGGTTGATAAAATGATATCATCATCTGTATTTCGAACCCATAAGAACAGAAACCTGGTAGTGTTTAAATAAGTGTTCTTCAAACGGGAGGCGCGACCCACCAGTAGGTCGCGAGAAATTTCATTTTCGACACTGACTTATATTAAGACAAAATATCGATCAAATTAGAGATATTAACGAAATAGAGCCAAGATTTGATATTTTACGCGAGAATACGCAAAATCATTGTTGCCATTAAATATATTTTAATTTTTAGGTATTAAAAAAAATTACTTTTTTATTTTAGTCCCTAGGGGTTGCGAAAAAATTTGGACTTGTAAAGTGGGTCGTAGCACAAAAAGGGTGAAGATCACTGATTTAAATTATGAAATAGTACTCTTTTATAATTAAAGCTGTAAAATATATTTCTGAAAATATAGCTTGAGTGTATAGCAGTGAATATTTTTAAGATTAATAATTATTTAAATGCTGTATTTTTGCTAAATATCTCATTGATTTGTTAGATAACTGTACTTAATGGATACCTGATATATTTTATCATAAAAGTTAACCAGTCAATTCCCATTGAATATGATATATTCAGATGATTCAATTCCCGTCTCTTCATTAAGAAATAAGTTATTTAATCTCCTCTAATATTTCATTATATTATTTGGTAATAAATCCTAGCAAATTTCTGACATATTTTTTGATATCTATTCAATTTTGTTATACAAGTATTTAGTAAAAATTTATGTGCTGAATTGGTAATGGTGAATTTAAATTTTGTCGAGTTATTTCATCTTTATTTTCAACAAAATATCTTTTGATGTTATAAATTAATGTTATAAATTATATTTGATATGTTGAAATCGACACAGGGATTAAACGAAAGTCAAAACCCAAATAATTAATCAAATTGAAAGATATTAATTGAAATACTAATCATATGAATTGTACTTGTGTACTGCTTGTTAAAGCTTTTGAGGTATCGTGACACGGTGTGAAATGAATTTCACTATTTATGTTACTAACATTGAAACGAATGTTGCTGTAGAAAACCCCTGTGCATGCACGATACTCAGACAAAAATGAACCCATTAATTTGTCAGAACTCAACATGGTCTCATCAGCTTTTGGAAAACCTGATAGCATTACTGTCCAGCAGCCATATTTACAAAATATATTGACTGGTGGTTCACCTGGTCTGTCTCGCAGATCAATGCAGAAGCCGGATGATTTGGTTTGACATACTTTATGTCCTCACATCTTTAGCTTATATCTTTAAAACAGTTTTGAATATTGAAATTGCTCGTTAGCTTTTGATTCGGTGTTGGTTCTTTGTTGCTAGCTAGACTATTGATACATTTTTTTTTAAAAATTATAGTTGAGTGTTAATCATTATAGAACCAAAATAAAGGAAACAATCCATCATTCACATCCGATTTTTCATTTGATCCATCGACAAATAAAGATCAGGACTCTTTGCAAGCAGGTTCAGCTAAAGCTATTTCAATAATAGATTTTAATCATAACATTTAGATGGTAAAAAGGCACCAATATTTCGTGGATATGGGCGACCAAATTTCAAAACGGGTGGTGCATCGGAAATATCACCAGGTTACGTTGTTGGTCAGTCTCAACAGCAACCGATAAATCCTGGAAATGATTCTCCAAATATTCATTCGCAATCTCCACATAATCTTTCCAGCAATGCAACAAAACCTGGTACTATTGGTAATCAATATCAAATGCCTTCCAATGCATCCGCGAATTCTTCAAATCAGTATCCACCTCTACAAAATTATCCTAACTCTGGTCAATCTGCAACTGGTCCAAATCAATATCAATCTTCTGTCAATGCGTCACAAGATCCAAAAATGATTAGTAAACACCCAGGTTATCTGCCAAGCACTTATGGAGGTGATTTGACATATCTTTTATTTTATATAATTTATTACATATTCTTCTAGTCAATCCAAAGGAAAATCGAAATGATTCTAAAAAGATTTCCAATCTTGCTGTCACTCTGTCTCCATCTGGATATAAAAATCTGAATAAAAGTTTATCCATTATAAAATCATTTATTAATTATTAGTGGTACATGATTCCATTTCAGATGATCCACTGTATGATCAGTATAACAAGCAATATGAAGATTCATTAAAGATTGTACCTTCTCCTTTGCAAAAATATCGACCAGATGAAAGTACAGCCAATTGGACTTCAGGTGTGTTGAGAAAAAATTGCATTCAAACGGCGATGTTGTTATTCTTTCTTTAGGTCCTATGCAAAAAGAACCTCCAAAGAACTTTGAGCCGAAACCTATAGCTGTTGAAGAAGAGATCTATAAACCGGAAATTCAAGCACTGCCGTCGGAAGCACCGGTTACCGGCACAATTAGTCCCGAAGAAACATCAAAAGTAACAAAAAACCATCAACTGGTAAATAATTGATTTATTTTATCTGATTACAGATATTTCAAAAAGTTGATGAACATGCTATGCAAGTTTCATCACAACAACAAGATAATTTCAATCAATTGATTTGGCAATTGATATATGCACGTAATATCACCGATGAACTGGAAAAGGTGCGAGTTATCTTTTTATGGCTCTGCACAAAGGATTTGCATAAAATGAATTTCGACAACATCAAGCAAGATTCCCCGGAAGAAATCCTCATGGGAATTCGAACTGGAAAAAGCACTTATGCTCAAATATTCTTGACGCTTTGCAGGTTATTTGATATTTTATTGATTTTCTACTTCTTGAGCTCTTAGGCATTGTGAGGGTGTTAAAATCAATTAATATTGGAATGATCATTTTAAATAGAAATTAGCTTTTATATTATATTACATAAATGGCCTATTTAATTTATTTGAATACATTGATTGAATATACTTTTGATGAGTTGAAGTTCTTATATTCCTATTTTATGAAATAGTAACTAATATCAATATTTAACAAAAAATATTACAATTAATATCAATTAATAAAATATCAATATTTTTTATTCTAAAATATTGTGATTTTTCTTTGATAAAAATTATCACTACAATTTTCTATTTCTCTTTTCAATGTCAAAAATTCTAAACCAAACGCCCATTATTAAGATTAATGAGCAGTCATTGTTTTAATTGATTAATCTTTGTTTTAATTATTTAAAGATTTTTTTCTCGTGGAAATATTATTGTAATTCAAATAGATAAATAAAATGCTTGATCACAATGTTTCTTGGTGTTATGAGGTGATTAATTCCGAATTGTAACAGTATTAGTTATAGCAGCAATATTGTCGTTAAGAGCTCTCTCTCTCTCATCTGTATTTGGATGTGATAATTTGTCTCGATGGGATGTGATATCTAAAATCAAATATTATTAATAATCTGTTAAATGATTTAAATATTGATTTTTATCTGTGCCTTATCAAATAATATTATTGTGAAACTAACATGATACATGTGAAGTTTATTTAATATTGTATATAATATCAAAATTATTAAAAATGGAATCAAAATATATTTTAACAAATAAATAGATCATATTAATATTTATAAAAGGATCTCGAATGAAAATACTGTTAATCTCTCAGTAATTAAAATTGTTAAAATAAAATTGAAATTTTATTAAAAAAGAAAGGTTATATCATAAATATATGGGAATTTTTATATTTTGATAAAAACAAATGAAGACAAATCAAATGGAATAAAATTTAAATTTGTTAAAAATGACTTCTTTATTTGAAAGCCGAGAATGAAGAAATTTTGGCAACTAGCAATATAAATTTGAATTTTTTAATAAATTAGCCTTTTAGTTTTTATATTCCTGTATCAGCTTGATTTGTCGATAATTCCTTCTTAATAGAATATTATTAAACATTATATCATTGCCATATTTATATACACAAATGAATTGAGAATAATTTAAAATATCTTTAACGATATAAAATCACTTTCATCATCCGATTAGAATTTATTGAAATAAATCCCATTATTCACCTCATTTAGTTGTTGTAATTTTTATAATTTTCGATCTGTAAAATTGATATCTTTTCTAATAATTTGTCATCTAATAGCTCCTTTAATTATAGCGGCATATTTTCTCGAATTGAAAATGTGAATTCGTTGATAGTTATTTTCATCGATAAATTTGATTGTGAGAATTATGTTACACAGGTAAAATATAAACGATTTTCCCATTAAAATATTAATTATTATTTCGTTATTATTGGAGTTGTCAAAAATTAAATTTACCATGATACAAACGAAATTGAAATGTGTATTAGCTTGTTTTATTGAATCAAATAAGGAATTTCGATTTTTGGAAATATTCGATCATTTCCTTAAAATGTATCGATAAATGATGAGATTTTATCATAACCATATATCATTTATGCTCGCGTTACTTGGTGTTTGTCGATTAACCAATTTGGTAATTTATATTTGCAAATGAATATTATTATATCAATATGGCATTTTTAAAAGCATTTTTATGACATACACTACTTGACGATAATTGGAATGAACTAATTGAGTCTGGCAAATCGGAAAAAACTACCTTATTGCCATGTGACATTATTATTGAAACAATTAAATTTTCTGTGAATTCGTGTCTGCCATTGAGATAATAATAAGATTAGTTGTCGCGAATATATGAAGGCAGATTTTTAAGATGGATCATAAATAATCAGTGTTGATATGTGACATACTGATTTTTGGAATGTAACTGTTTCTCTGATTAATAATGATTGATGTTATCTGATCTTTGTGATAAAATTTTCTCCCACTGCAATTTTCATTTTTATTTTTTAATAATTACAAAACTGATGAATAGTAAAGGCACATTTAATTGTTTGCTATGATTATAATCGTCGTAATTGTCAACATATTACTCGTACGAGTGAAATGTACTTGTCAAAGTGATAAAATTATCACGTTTGTACCATCTAATGGCCAAATGTATTATGGCCAATACGTAAGAAGTGAAAAGTATTTTCAAACCAAATTTACCGTTATTAAGCTACAATTGTTACCAAAATGTTTACATTTTTATTTATCTACAATGAATAAATTATTATCTTTAATGGTCTTTTATTTCTTAAATCACATATTTCTAAAATTGACTTGTAGACATTCCTCTATTTTGATATCTGTTGCTACTTTTCGCCATTAGATTTCAAATGAAACAAAGTTTACAACCCTCTAAATAGGTGTTTTTCAATCTTTTGTGGGTTTGAAATCTATCACGAATAATTAGTTCTTGACACGAGATTCATCATATTCTTAAAATAACATCTGAATAATACTCGTGAATATTTTCACAACATTTTGAAATTCTTAATTTTATTTCTTTTGACGTAACACGGTACTTCTAGCAGCGCGTATTAAGACCGATGTTTGATAATAGTGTGAATGACAATGTCCTTTCTAGATTTAGTTTAGTTATCCTTTTATATGGACTTAGGCCACGCAATTGAAAATGCTTCTTTCAAGGGTCGTTATAGAGTAGAAAAACCGATTTATTCTATTGTCTATCTGAAATCCGATTGAGCACAAGTGAGTGATGGTTCCATTAATCCAACTGTACGCACTCCACTTAAATAGCAATTATTTTAAATCCTACAATAGTTTTGCAACATTACTTGGAAAAGCAATTGATTCAAACATCTTTTATTCACGTTATATTATACAGATCTGTTAAGATAAATTCTATATTATTGATAATTGTTTATTATTTTATTTTGATTTATTAATTTATTATTCTTATTGATTATATAATTTATGAATTGTCATTAAGATATATTATCAAATATGATATCGTTCTAGATTATTAAATAGAAGACAAACGTTTCGTTAATACTGTGTTTTAGTAAGATTAATCGCAGATAACACTCTGATAGCTTAAATGAGGTGAATGAGAGGTCATGACATATTTTTATCAATATGTTTTTGTATTTTCACAAATATCGTTCAATATCTGATATGTTATAGAATATTGATCATTTGCGTCTATATATATATATATATACGAGGGTCGATTGATAAATAAGGTCTCCAAGGCCGTAGTTTTGTTTGTAGTGTATGAAAAAAGAAGTTGTAACA
>JBBMOY011128330.1:0-10507 GCA_037951405.1 Platydemus manokwari
AAATCTCAATCAAAATCTTTTTCAATTTTATTCTTTTAATAAAAAACGGACATTACTTTTCGGATGACCTAATATATATATATATATATATATATATATATATATTGCTCAGTATTAGTTGACATAATGGTTATGAAACATAAAATAGATTTATCTGAGGGATGAAAAGTGGTAGATCATGAATCTCTTTGTAATATCAAATTGTCTTTAAAATCGCTTGTCTTTTGCAAATTTATCAAATCGGTTTTTTAAAACTATTAAAAAACAAGAGTCGATTTGTATCACAATTTATCTTTGACAAAACCCATTTATTTTTAGAAAACATAGAATATTGTGACCCACCAAAAACTGTGCAATCCAGATATTTATTGATATGTAATAATACGATTTGCATCAAAATCAACAAATTAAAAAAGTTGAAAAATAATTTGTAACAAATAAATTCAAATTTCTATCTTGGTCGATGAGTAGCATTAAATCGTGGTCTCGATCTCATATCAATGGTTGCAGTTGGATTTGAATAGCTACAAAATATATAACAACTACTTATCGAATATTATTAGAAAATGTGTACTTTTTAATTTTCTCAACAATTTGATTGATATTCCGACCCAATTTGCTATTTGGACCATTCTGAAGTTCTTCAATAAGAAGTGCCTTGAAGATAAAAAATCAATCAACTAATTATAAATTTGCTTGATATTTAAGTTTTCCAATAAAATAACTGAAGCTGCCAAATTAAAACGACATCGATTTGTTATTTATTTAAAGCAATTTTCCATCGGAATATCAATTAAATAAGCATTAAAATGATTGAAGATTTTAAAATGAATTTAAATTAGAGTTTTATATTCAGAATATATATTGAAAATATCAACTTATTTCCAATAATGTCTTTATGCCTTGTTACATGGATTTGTTTTCATGGCATGTTTTATGAAATACTTGAAGTTTTTTTCAAATCCGAAATCGTATACACACTTTAAAATTCAACTAGCCGCTGTTTCGCAATATTTTGTGTGTGAAAGGCTTTATAAACAACCAGTTCGTTGTTGATCCTTGTGGTAAAAGTCTTATTTTTAAAATTATTTATTATTATAGCCCGCTAATATTTAATGAAGGACGTATTAACAATGAAAGTCACAGCATATTTCATATTTATACAATTTTTTACTTTTATACTTAACCATATTAATAAATCAAATTAATATTTTTAATACAAATTCTATGTATAAATTTTTATAATTTTAGTTCATTTTAAAATCTTCACAATAATATAATAATAATAATAATTTAAATTATGAAAACCTTTGTTTTATTATAATTAACATATTTTTAACCTTTTTATAATATTTCAACGCATTTGACATATCCTCATTCGACAGATGCAAAGAACCAATTAATTGACTCGTAGCCAATATTTGTTCGGAATATTCACCAAACACTATTTTTTCTTTTTTATAATTTGTTAACAATTTTGTCATTGCTTCCTAAGTTAAATCTGAGACTTGTATAAAGAATTCAAAACTAACAGTTTTTCGATCACATCTAATTAAAATGCAGGCTATATCGTGTTCGATTTCACAAATCAATGGATGGTTATCACCGTGGATTAAAATCAGAGATTGAATACAATCATTTAAATAAGTTTCTGCTGTTTCTGTGGATTAAAAATATAATAATTTAATATTATTTGCATGAAAATTAGCAAAATTAACATAATAATAAATAAATAAATAAATAAATAAGGTTAATTTTAGTAATTAATTAATTGTTAAAAATTGGTTTTTTATAGATTTAATCGATGTCATAAAATCATAGAAACTTTAATAATGACGCAAGCTAATAAATCTTTTGATTCATAAAATGGATTTTACATCATTAATAACTTTCATTATATTAAAGTTGCCCAACCAGTTAATCGTGATAATTTGCTTTAAAATCTGATATTGGAGTAATGTTTTGTCGTGTCTAAATGAGAAATATTAAATTAACTGATTACATTTAATTGACATCTTTGATTTTTACTAAGCTATTCAAAGTTAAATAGACGCATTCAACCACAAATGTTGAGAGAAATCATATATTAACAATGCATTTTGAACAACAATTTCATGTGATATTGATATTTAATTGAGTTTAAAAGTTATTCTTTGGAATCTTCGCTAAGTAAAAGCATTTACTCAATTAAATGTGGTAATTCTGCACATTTGCGAGAAACGCAAAACTATGCTTCCACTATCATTATAACCTTCTCATGTTCACAAGAAATATTTTATAATGTATTTCACAGTACCGAGAAAATTTAATTGAGGTTAATTCTGAAATTCAGCTTATTGAATATGCCTGAGAGTCAATATCAGGTGGATTATATATCTTGGAATTTACAAAATGGATTCATTGCAAATATTTAGATAGCAAATCAAATGAATAATATTTTTAACCTTTTATTTAGAAAAGTTAGAAAAACAATTATAATAATTGAAATATTTATTCTTATATTCGTTTTACTTTCAAAATAAAGTAAATAAGTTTCGAAATTAAGATAAAGAAACCAAAGAATTATAAATTCGAAACATTTTAGATATTTATAATAAAGATATAGATACATTAAAGATAATTAATTAATTAATTAGGTAATTAATATAAATAACTGAAGCAATTTTTTATATTTTAATAAACAATAATTATTTTAGGCTAATCAATAAATTGGGGGAAAACATGTAATGGTATCGTGGTGTGGTCATAATTACAATATTTCAATAAATACATATCAACTTTATTGAAGGAATAAATTGGAAGTCTTATTATATTTTCATACTCTAAAATATCTTCACGTCTCAGACATTTTCACTTTAGAAAATTTTAAATTTACCATGATACAGTATAAGATAATGATAACTGATTTGTTGAGACACAGTTGTAATTAATCAAATTTCTAATTATCAAACACATTAAAGACAAAAAAGAAAATACGATTTTCTTATAAAATTTTTATTTGTAATTAAAAGAATTGAAATAAATTTTCACTTAAAAATTTTAAATCTTTTTCAAACATTTTAACCAATAGATGTTGAGTTAAAACAAATTTTTATTATTGCACATTTTATTTAAATTTAATTTAGATATTTAAATATCAAATGATAAATATGGAAAACATTGATGAAAGAGAATGTATAATTTGTTATGATCAGATTAATTCACATATGATTACAATCGGTGGTTGTAATCACAGATATTGTTTGATGTGTGGACTAGAAGCATTTAGAGTTAAAATGAATTGTCCTCTTGATAAAAGTGATGTCAAACAAATCACAGTTCTCTCCAACAGTATTGATGAAGATGAAAAAGAAATTTTATCCATTTCATCACCAATTGCAGATCAAAATTTAACATTTCAAATAGTCATCGATCAAATTCTCACGATCGATAATCTCGACAATAGAAATCAAATCCAATCTATGTATGTGATAGAACCATATCTATTGTGGGTTGGATCGTTTGAAAAGAACAAAGGAAAAATCACAACGGAAATGATACATAATCACTTTAATCAATACGGAGATATTTTAAATGTCATGATATATAGTGATTGTGCTTACATATTGTATGGATGTTCGGAACATGGCATGGCTGCAGAATATGCAGTGGATAGAGAAATGTTCTATGGTGAACCATACAAAACTGGAAGTTTTGATACCGATTTTTGGGATCGTTTAGTTTCAGAAAATTAAATTGGTATTGAAAACAAATAGATTATTAAAATAACAACATTTTTTTATGGACGAAATAAATATTTGAATACTTTAGAAATAGTTTTATGTTATAAAATTAAACATAAAAACTATATTTATATTTATTTATTTAAAAGAAAGTAATTGAGATAGAAATAATAATCATATATTACGGACATAAAAATGTAATGATTTTGATAGAATTTTCGATTTTAAAACTCTTTGAAGACTGTTTTAATATCAGGTATTTTATGATTTTATGATAAAATAATTTTTATCAGTATTTAATCTCTGGTTTTCTTAAAATAGATGATGATATCCAATCCTTTTTTTGAAAAATATCAGGTCAGATTTGTAGAAATCTCTAACATTAAATAGAATTTACAATGCATTTTTTAATAAATATTATACATAAAATTTTGAACTTTTTACTGATTTCATAATTCTATTAAAAAAAACTTATTTTAATTATTTAATAATTTTTAAAAATATTTTAATTAGATTCCATTTTTGTAATAAATTTTCTTTGGTAATTTTCAGTTTTAGAATGAAAGCCAATCAATTAATGTCATTAATTATCATTATTTATTTATTATTTATTTATTCATTGTGAAAGTTAAGCTATTCAGTTAATCTCAGTTAAACAAACAGGAAAAGTGATTTAAGTATCTTGGAAATTATAATAAACATATTTCGATATATGATTTGATTAGCAATAAAATTATCAGTTCAATATGCACATACTCTCAGACTCTATTGTTCCAATAATAGAATATGCAGATGCCAATGCTCGGGAGTTCTGAATGACTTCATTACTATGACATTCATAGCTTAAAATATTGATTAAAATTAAATTTATTAAAAAAACAAATGATTTAAATGAAAAAGCTACTGCAATGAGATACGATAATAATCATACGATTATAATTATTTTAATATCAATGAATTCAAATTTAATTCAAATTTTTATAAAATCAAATTTATTTGTATTTAAAAAGATTCAATTTGTTTTAAATGAAAAATTAGCGGCTAACATGGCGACCACACCCCTGAATTCGATTCTGTAAACATTATAAAGACCACTGAAAATTATAGAAAAGAAGGAGAAAGATGAAATAATGAGACCATATTGAGGAGATAAAAGAAAGATATAAAGAAGTTGTAGAAGGAGATAAATGATAAGGAGAAATAAAAGATATGATAAAAAATTGAAGATATGATAAAAATTTTCTCGAGATAGGAGTAATAAGACCATGCAAGAGTGCTTGTAATTCACCACCGGTCATCGTAGGAAAAAAGGACGGATCTAACGAAGACTCAATAGAGTGACAGAAAAATTGGGTTTCCCCATGCCTGGTATTCATCAACTTCTAGACTGTTTGGCGGATTCTAAATATTTCGCATCGATAAATTTGGGACAGGCTTATTACTAAGTCCAACTAAAAACAGCGTGAGGAGTTAATTCAAAATAAAATGGCTAACATGCTTCGATAAAATTGAATGGCAAAGTATATATTATTATTATTATTATCATATTATTATATATTTCATAATATATTTGAAGTTTTGTCGTCAAATTGGATTTATTAGTATCATTATAAATAATTTTTATCAAAAGTATTTCGATAGTCCGACTTTTTTTACAGCTTTGTATACATTGTCGAAAAATATGGTGTTCTCAAGTCTGTTGTCAAAATTAAAATCAAAATCAAAATATTCAAAAAATCACACGGCTTTAAGCTAGATAAAGAACACAAAATAATCAAAACAAAATTTTCTGGGACAGTCGATCGGTTAACGAATTAACATATGTCCATCAAAATGTGCTCAACGAAATGTGGAAAAGGCAATAAATAATAATAAATAATTCTGGTGAGATGTGGCGAGTTTGTTGATATTCTGCAGATAAGAATTTAACATTTCAAATAGTCATCGATCAAATTCTCACGATCGATAATCGCGACAATAGAAATCAAATCAAATCTATGTATGTGATAGAACCATATCTATTGTGGGTTGGATTGTTTGTAAAGAACAAAGGAAAAATCACAACGGAAATGATACATAATCACTTTAATCAATACGGAGATATTTTAAATGTCATGATATATAGTGATTGTGCTTACATATTGTATGGATGTTCGGAACATGGCATGGCTGCAGAATATGCAGTGGATAGAGAAATGTTCTATGGTGAACCATACAAAACTGGAAGTTTTGATACCGATTTTTGGGATCGTTTAGTTTCAGAAAATTAAATTGGTATTGAAAACAAATAGATTATTAAAATAACAACATTTTTTTATGGACGAAATAAATATTTGAATACTTTAGAAATAGTTTTATGTTATAAAATTAAACATAAAAACTATATTTATATTTATTTATTTAAAAGAAAGTAATTGAGATAGAAATAATAATCATATATTACGGACATAAAAATGTAATGATTTTGATAGAATTTTCGATTTTAAAACTCTTTGAAGACTGTTTTAATATCAGGTATTTTATGATTTTATGATAAAATAATTTTTATCAGTATTTAATCTCTGGTTTTCTTAAAATAGATGATGATATCCAATCCTTTTTTTGAAAAATATCAGGTCAGATTTGTAGAAATCTCTAACATTAAATAGAATTTACAATGCATTTTTTAATAAATATTATACATAAAATTTTGAACTTTTTACTGATTTCATAATTCTATTAAAAAAAACTTATTTTAATTATTTAATAATTTTTAAAAATATTTTAATTAGATTCCATTTTTGTAATAAATTTTCTTTGGTAATTTTCAGTTTTAGAATGAAAGCCAATCAATTAATGTCATTAATTATCATTATTTATTTATTATTTATTTATTCATTGTGAAAGTTAAGCTATTCAGTTAATCTCAGTTAAACAAACAGGAAAAGTGATTTAAGTATCTTGGAAATTATAATAAACATATTTCGATATATGATTTGATTAGCAATAAAATTATCAGTTCAATATGCACATACTCTCAGACTCTATTGTTCCAATAATAGAATATGCAGATGCCAATGCTCGGGAGTTCTGAATGACTTCATTACTATGACATTCATAGCTTAAAATATTGATTAAAATTAAATTTATTAAAAAAACAAATGATTTAAATGAAAAAGCTACTGCAATGAGATACGATAATAATCATACGATTATAATTATTTTAATATCAATGAATTCAAATTTAATTCAAATTTTTATAAAATCAAATTTATTTGTATTTAAAAAGATTCAATTTGTTTTAAATGAAAAATTAGCGGCTAACATGGCGACCACACCCCTGAATTCGATTCTGTAAACATTATAAAGACCACTGAAAATTATAGAAAAGAAGGAGAAAGATGAAATAATGAGACCATATTGAGGAGATAAAAGTTGTAGAAGGAGATAAATGATAAGGAGAAATAAAAGAAGATAAAAATTAAAATTTTAATTTAAAAGAAGATAGTGTAACGAAAAATGCAACACAGAGACAATTAAGAAAATCAAAGAATGAAGGGATGTGAGATTTTTAAAATTTTTCTAAATTTTACTATTTTATTGATTCATCTAATTTTAATTTATTTGTTTTATTAACAAGGGATATTAATCGAGCTTATAAAAACTAAACTGACAAAAAAACTATTATAAAATATTAAAAGCCATTGATAACAGAAATTTGGTTATCGATTTAAGACGTTTTATTAAATTGTAAGCAATTTTTGGAAATAAATCCAACCACGTAGATGTTTAATTACGTAATGTTCATTTCTGAATTTACTATTTACTTCTATGATAGGTTAATAAATAAATAAAATAATGAATAAATATAATAATAAATATTAAATAAATAAATAATAAATATTAAATAATAAATAAATAATAAATATTAAAAATATATAAAATTTGGATATTAAACTAGTATAAATATAGAATGGATTCACAAATATGATGATAACTACAGTAAAATAGCTGAATAAGAAAGAAGTTTGATGTATCACATTATACCTAAATTTTCGAAGATAACACAAGAGTATTTACATAAATTCATATAATTATTTAAAATAATAAATAAAGGAAATTACTGTTTATTAGCAAGAGTAAGTGCCATAACATAGAATTCAATAGCCTTAGAATGATTTGATAAGGTTCCATTGCTTTGTTCAATCTAATTAATAATAATAATAATAATAACAATAATAATAATAACTATAATAATAATAATGTTTAATAATTATTAATGTTTGAGATAAATATATAAAATTCAAAATCTCCCAATATTTGCAAATATCAAATATTCACTGATCTTATGCAATTAATTTCATGTGGATTCGAACTCACAGGCACTTTGTTTAAATTGACAAAACACTAAAAGCTATTTGGTCCAATATTTCGAAAATTTCCCAGTTGCTTATAGTGGAAAAAAATCAACATCATTAGATCTGATAGATCAACAAAAAAGAAATAAACCTTTCCTAAAAATTGATAAATTGGAATCAAATCTGTAGTTTCATCGCCTTTATTAGTCCTGATAATTTCAGCGGCAATATTCATATAGTTGGAAGCCGTTGACAATTTTTGCAAACGCCAAGCTATTCTGTATATAATGATAATGAATTCAATGATTCAAGACTTCACAAACATACTTGCCTGCTGCAATATTCAATTTTAATTTCAACGAAAAGTTTTCATCATCAAATGTTGTGGAAACTTTCCTCAGCACATTTAAATTATACAATGCTTTGTTGATATTTTTTTCACTGTTCTCCAATCTGAAATATTATTTGTCTCATTCATAGCAACATGATATTTTTAATTAAAACGAATATAAATAGTTTAAAAATAGCCAATGAAGTTGTTTATATACACAGCCTTTTTTAATTATATGTAAGGATTTTAATATTCAAATAAAATTATCTTTCCCTATCAAATATTTGTTGTTTGATCCAATGTAACCTAATATAATTATAACCGAACTAACCATGTCGGAAGAAAAAGAAAAAATTAATATTTTCCATATGAAACAAACCAATCATAAAATTTTAATTTATATGGATTTATTTTTTGTATACTTACTTTTTCAACACAAATTCAGCTCTTGCTAATGCGTAATAAGTATAAATCAAAGCTAATAGATATTCCACACCTTCTTTTTCATTGAATATTTCAACAGCATGTTTTAATAATAATGTCAAAGCGTCATTTGCATGTTCTTCACATTGAGCTGCATATCCTAGATTATTAGATCAAATATTTTAATATAATTGTCAAATTTTACTTTATATTTATTTAATGATTTACGTGTTTTATATCAATAAATTGTCTTTGCACAATTTCAGGGATACATAAATGAATTATGATGTATGCCAGTATTTTTATAAGAATCAATAATAATAATAATAATAATAATAATAATAATAATAATAATAATAAAATTATTAATACTATCAATAAAATTAACATTAATCACATTAAGTGCCTACATTGAATTAATAAGTGTTGTTGGCTGAAATGGACGATGACTCAAATTTACCAATAAGGAGATTGTTAAATATTATCTGATAGTGGTAAGAACAAATGACGAAAAAGCAGGCTCATTGTTGGAGTCTGCAATGTATTGAAAGGACAACATAGTTAGCCTTCGAAACATTGGTAATCTAATTAAATAAAAATATTCTATCTGAAGCGTTGATATTTGACATCTTAGCATTTGTATTCAATATCTCTCTATTGGCGTACTTTATGTTTTGTGTTTTTGAATATTATGTTATGATTTCGTAAACGGAGAATTAAGTAGCATTTATATCAGCGACATCATTATCTTAAATGTTAAAAAATTGATGTTGAAAATCAGTTGTAATAAATTGATATTTATAATTAAAATTTATCATAATTAGTGAGGAAATGATATTAATACAATAAAAACAGAATATTAAAAATTCACTAACAAATTAGCAAATAAAATGTTACGAATCATAATAATAAAATAATTCACTTACATTAAAATTAATCATTTTATGTAAGATATAGGAAATCAGGGAATAAAACATTTCATCAACATTTCATTCAAAAAACCGGTATAAATATTGCAGCAGAAGTAGTAAATGATACAGTAAATGAAACTTCTGATGATTAGTACCGAGATCTAGTTAATTTAAATTGGTTCGTAGTGTAATTTTATGGAGTATTTGAAAGACAAGTTCGTAAAAATGTTATTGAGACATATACATTGTATATATGTAAATTTTCTAAAATTAATAAAGTAAATTCAGTAGTAAATCAATATTCTTTTTCTCTATGAGTCAGCTCTCCGATTTCTTCAAATATTGATTGATTTAAACCTTTGTGAATAATTTATTGGAAATGTGAGATATTTTAAATGAATTAAATTTTTTATTCAAATTTAATTATCTATTTGTTTTAATATTTGTACTTTAATATATTTGTGTTATTTTGACTTTTCAGTTACTTTTCAATGTTTGGTTTGGATTCGTTTATGAAAATATCAATGACTGAATATTTTAGAAAAGGATGAATATTATATTGTGCATTTTCGCTAGAGTACAAAAAATAATTATACATATCGGGTTTGGATTTTGATATTTTTGTAAATAGGATTTAAGACAATAAAATATTAGGTTGTTGGGAAAATAATGGCCGTTTGTAAACGTATACTTTAAAATACTATATCTCGCTTTAAAATGAACTTTATTAATCAAAATAAGCACCTTTGGCTTCAATACACTTTTGCCAACGTGGCACTAACA
>JBBMOY011128441.1:0-10506 GCA_037951405.1 Platydemus manokwari
GTTTAAATGATTTGGTAAAACAAAAACTTTAAACAACTAAAAAACATGAATAACTTTTGACTCAGCCTAATAATTGTAAGAGTTCAAAGATGAGAAATATTGAATCCAGTAATCGGATGACAGAATTTAGAGAATTTTCCCATCACAATATGCTTCTAGATAAATGACAGAAAATCAATAAATTAATCTTATTGATCCAAAATATTTAAATCAATATCAGTTATGACTGATGTATAAGTGATGTATACAAGATGAAATTATGATATTTTGTCTGAAAAATTGTAATATATTCGTCCGTATGGAGTACATTAATGAAATAATTCAAATTCCATATAATAACCTTATCCATAATTGAATGCAAATTGTAATCCAATGGTCCACAGAGTGGCTTAATCTCTAAAGGACGCAAAATGACTGAGTCGCTTTTAGATTGATTAAAAACATTTTGAGTACTGATAAATTCTTCATCGTTTACATACAATTTTAATTCTATTTCACTCAATGGAAATGCAAGTGTTCCCATTTTAATTTGAGGATGGATTTTATTTTGAAAATTGATAAAACCGAAGTTATCTATTGGATTTTCTGAAATTAAATTTTTTTATAATTTCAAATATTGACACCAGAAGCAAATCAATTAAATTTACCAATAATAATATCGGGCAAAAAGGTTTGGATAGTTTCATAATCAGTCCAGCTATCATCCAACATTTCCAAAAAAATAGAATCTTTTATAATAGCTTCATCATCAAATATTAGCATTTCTATGGTATTTGGAATATACAGTCCATATTTCTAATAAGTAATAAATTGTTAAAGAAAATTATTAATAAATAATAATAGTTAAAATACTGTAAATCTGGAGAAAGAGACTCGCTATGGGAATGAAAAATTTATTTTCGTATAACTTTTATCGTTATATATACAATCAACAGTAGAAACCAATAAAATTATGCTTATTTCCGAATTTTAGAAAAATTCTATTACGATCTAAAGTTTAGAGATCTAAACATTGTGATCCTTAACGGGTATTTTTATTAATAATCCAATTTAAAAATTCATCTTGTATCATAGAATAATGCTATATACTGTGGCAATACGGATCATCTAGACTATGGTAAATATTAATATACAAAAACGATTGGAAATATCGTCTCATCGTGCACACCTATCGCTCTACTTAAATAAAGCGTTCTAATTGTATGAACGGTAATAAAGTATTTCATTATACATTAATATTTTATATTAATAAAAATTATAAATGTCAAAACAGGTTAAACCCATTCAACTAATTTAATAGCATTTTCAAAACTACAAATAATGTATAAAACACCTTTGATTTTAATTTTATTTTGTTTCGTCCGGGAATAATCGTTAAAATTTTCGCTCCATCGTGAGAAATAAATTGGGTAATATCATCAGCGATACCTTTTGAATTTTTACGACTTTCACTAAAGTTCATTGAAAAACCAACATCAAGTGATATCGATGTTTTTCGAGCCTTAAGACCGGCATCTATCTTTGGAAAACATATTAGCGATAGAATTTCGTCATTGCACTCATCAGCACCATTTTCAATTGTCTTATATTGAACAAAAACACCATCATTAATGTTTGATAATTCTTCCGTTGATAATTGGCATTGAAAACTTTTCGATGAAAATGCTAGACCAAAATATTTGCAAATATTAATTAAAATAAAATAAAATTAAAATAAATATAAAAATTAACAAAATATGTAATGAAAAATATTATGAAATTAAATAATCCAACCAACAAATTTAATATTTATATCTTAATATGAATATAAACTACTTTGATGACGATCGAGAAAGTTTAAATTTTTAAATGCTAGCCATCAGCATCCCATGGCTAGGATTGGATAATACTAGCGATACTTCATTTTCATTTTTGAAAAATATCACAAAAAGAGGATAAAATAAAAAAAACATTTCGTTGATTTTAATCTTTTGAGTACTATTGGATCTTATATGTCCTGAGAGAAGTTGTGCTTAAATTTCTATAAACGATTAAACGGACTATTCCAAATATGGGATATCTTAATAAATGAACTCATTACACAACATGCGCATAGACAATGGTCACTTGTATTCGATCTTAACCTATTTTTCGTTCATACGAGGCACTTTTGTATTGCAACTACAATAATTTATCGTCGAATGAATTTGTTGTATGTTTTTAATTATTCAAAAATCACTTCTCCTATAATCAATTGAGCAGTAGACTAATTTAGCGAAGAATATTAAGTGAAAATTATTAAAAAATTTTAGTTTATATAAGTTTTTATAAAGGATATTGTTACCAAACTTTTAGAAAATATTTGGAAATATATATAAAACGTACTAACTCGTAGATTCGGAAAAGTATTTGTTTATGTCGATTTCCTTACATTCAGTGACGGCTATGATATAGTTAAAATTGAGATGCTTCTCATTAAAACATGAACGTTACGAACATTAAACAATATAATTTATTGGATGACTTGCAATTTATATTGTAGAGCCATTCTTCCTTATATTTTGCAAGCTTTGTTTAACAATACAAAAATCACTAGTATTACCGGGTTTATCAGCTCTATATATTTTTGGACTTGTTGCTGAAGAAAGAGGAATAGAGTAGTCGACTGGAAAATCATCAAGATCTTTATTCGAAGATTGTAAATCAAAAGTGGCTTTGTTCTTCTGAGGTTCTGTTAAATCTAATTCTGGAAATTTTGCACCATAAATTGTCAATCTAATTTTAAAATTTTAATGAAACATTCCATACAAAGAAAATCATTATAAAAAACTAATAATAATAATTGCAACTTCATAATCACCGATGTGAACTTCAATATGATAATAACATAACTAATGCTGGAGAAACCATAGAACAAATTAAAGCATCATTAAGATTTACAATTGCTTCTGAACACGATTTGATTTAATACATTTATAATATTGTTGGTGAAATGCTATTCACAAATAAAAGTACTAGATGTTCATATTAGCCTGAATGAATTGACATATAGAGCATTTGTGACATCCAAATTTGATTAGTAAAAATACAAGTGAAATCTTTCAATGATCTTTCAAATGGAAAAAAAACTCCATAGAAAAATAACAAAACATCAAACATATTAATGACATATCAACCAGAATACAAGATAACCCAGAATTAAAGACGAGTTCAGACTGATGAAATATTTGTAAAATTCTAATTATATGACAATATACAATTTCCAGAACAAAACAATAAAGAAGAATATAGGACGAGTTTAATTCAATAGTTTTTATTGGGGGAAAGCCTCACCTTATATTAAGAATAATATAATAAAGTGAAATGAAACTAAATCGTGAGATTAATACATTTTAAGAATCAAATAAAGAATGATAAACATCTTACTTAGCATCTATGGGTTGCGATAAATGAGACTCGATCACCAATTCAATCAATTCAAAACCATCATCACTGGGAGATAATAAATGCATATTGTCAACAGAAAATAATGGTTCCATTTTCAATTGTTGAGGTTTCCGGATTTTATCGTAAAGAATATTAATGCATCTCTTTAATTCGTTGAAATAAAATTGATGATCAGAATCGTTTTTCAACAATAAACTTGGATTGAAAGTTGATTTGTTCGGAGAAAATGTTGCTCCAGCTAAATGTATACATGTCTTCAAGTACCTATGATGAGAGAAATATCAAAAATTATCAAATAAATTGAAGCACATGCGGTCATATATTTCTATGCAAGTGCAATTTATGAAAGAAACACTTATTTTTAAATTCAATGCTTCATTTAAGAAAAGTTAACTTCATTTTTCAAGTAATTTACATTTCCCAAACACAATACCGATGACAGTCTGAGCTTGATAAACAAACAATTTACGTATAAAGTTACTTTAAAATATCATCAAAAAGAATTTTAAAATTTTAATTTTTGAAAATTTTAGTATACCAATTTCTGTAAGCTAATCAAAATAACGTTATTTTTAAAATAAAATTATTTGCAGATCGGTTGTATTAATTCAGGGGTGGCCAACAGGTCGATCGCAATCGACTGGTCGATCTTGAAGCCAATTTTAGTCTATCGCGTGAGATGTTATTCAAATGAAAGTCGATCTTACGTACACAAAAGTTGGCCACTTCTGTATTAATTTATAAATAAAATTCATCATGTTGATATATATGATCAGTACAAAATGATTAAAAATTATAAATTATTATTACTAATTTAATAATATCGTTTATGTATAACAGTGGTTTTCAACCTTTTTGCTGGAAAGGAACCACACGGAAACATTCCTCCGACTCGAGGAACCCCGGAGTTTAATTATGTTAAATTTAGTAAATTTAAACAATAGCTAATAATACAAGTAATATAAATAATAATACAAATAATAATGAAATAATAATAATAAAATAGATTTTTGAAATTGAATTTATTTGTTCGTTGTTCTAGTTTAGAAATTTAGAAATTGTGGAATCCCTGGAATGTACTGACGGAACTCTAAGGTTTCACGGAACACTGCTTGAAAACCACTTATGCATAACCATAAATATCGTTTGAAATAAGAAATAATTAATTAATTTTATTATTAGTATCATTATTATTACCATAGGAATTCATATAAGAATCAAAATTGAAAATCATCACCAAATTTTAATGATAATATATTTGTAAAATCAAAAGATCACACACACTAATGATGCAATATCAAAGATATTTAAACATGCGTCAAATCAACTAGTGGTTAGCAAAAATCATTGATAATAAACACAATTCAAGAGGTTGATTATAAAATATCTCAGATTTTGTTTTGATATGAGTTTGTTGATCAGATAATTTTATAAATGAATATATCTTTTGAAAATATACTCGAAAATAATCAAATACATTTTGTGTCCATGAGATTTCAATGACATGATTACAGTATTGTTGATTTTATTGAAGAATCTAAGAAAATATCTTTATTCCCAATGCCATTAGAATGAATTTATGAGTATTCTGATAAATCATCAATGTTTGTTTTAATTAAAACTATTTTTAAATTGAATAGTCAAAATAGAATTGGTTTCCATTATTTATTCCAGCGGATGATAATAACCAGAATATCAATATAAATATATCTGATTCATTTTCATAAAATCACATTACTAACACTGACTGATCAAATACAGAGAAAATAAAAATATTTTTGATAGTAATTTCATTTTGAATCACACTGCTGAAGTCAATCATTAGAAATAATATTTTCTTGATTTTTCTTACCAATCCATTGATTATTTGAAGAATAAATTATTATAATATATCTATATGAAATAAATAAATATTTTCTGCTTTATTCAATCAGTTAAGAAAAATATTTGCTCATTTTTCGTTTCTCATCTCACAGAATATGACAAAAATAATATCATTTTAAAAATTCTTCTAAAGCCCGCCTTATTTCCAATAATATCAGATTTTTCTTTCTTTCTTGATACATTATTGTATTCAATTGTAAACCAATTAGAATTCAATATCAGTTAATAATTTGTGGCTGGATCTTTATATAAAATATCTTTACAGGTACGAACATCGATTCAAGCTTTTCTAATACACAACTGATAATAATTATGAGTATCCAAACCACCCAAACATAAAACTAACGAAAAAATAATAATAATAATAATAACAATAATAATAATAATAAAAGGTACATCATAATAATGAAAAGCTATAACTATGGAAAATGTAAATAAATAGAAATTTAATGGATTTTGACATTGTTAACAGAGACATTTCATAATCAAGCCACTTCATATAAAAATACAACGGCTAACCTTTCTGATAAATAATTTACAAATCTAATAATGGAATATATTAAAAATGATAAAAATACAAAATAATAGTTAATCAAAAAAATGATATTTATATATTTATCTTTACAAATATTTAACATAAAAATACTTTTCCGGATCTGTTTCAAATTTATCCTTTTGACAAGTTGCAAGCTTTAGTCTTAAAGGCATTGCTAAATGAGCCCAATTTTCTTTTCGCAAGCACTTAATTGCTTTAAAATATAATGGTTCTGCTTTCTCATATTGTTCGGCTTTACTGAAAGTGAAATATTATATATATGATTGATTGTATCTATTATTATTATCATAACATAAAAATTATTACAAATTATATTTCATTCATTAATTATAAAGGAATTCTGAATTTGTATTTCGGGAATTAAAAGTACATCCGTGATTTATGCCACATTTTAATAAGATCTTTAGATGTCACAAAAATGTTGATTGCTTTTGTCTAAATTCCAGATATCAGTGAAATAATATGCTTCATTCCTTCAAACAGATCTCGAAACAGCTGATATTGAACATTATAAACATTAATTTTTAATTTATTAGCTACTAGTTCAGCAGTTGGGCATCTAAACTCCACATGAAATATATAGAAATGTTCAAAAGAATGCTAAAAATGTTGAAAAATAATTTTAAAACTCAATGCTTAACACAAAAACCCGTATTTTCAAAATTTTAAAAATAAAATAGAAGAAATAGAAAAAAATTATTGCATTTGAGTTAAAACTTATGCCAATTCGATTCCACTACTTCTTAATAATATTAGTTTAATTCATCATTATAAATATTTTATGAAAATAACTGTGGCAAGTAATTCACGTTTAATGCAAAAATACAATGAAAGTTCATCCACTAAAAATGTATATGTGTGTGTGTTGATATTACTAACAGAGTTGTAAATTAACGGATTTTCAATAATCAATTTTCCTTAATTTTCACATTTCCTCTCTCAATTTTTATTCATTGTAGAGGCTTTATCTTCATATAATTTTAATATTAATGACTTTTAAACTTGATAATACTCATAAAAATCCGATATTATTTATATTCATTCATTAAACGTCATTTGTAGTTTCTATCAATAAGAATATTTGATTAGAAATTAATTTTGGGAAAAATGTTAATAAATAAATAATAAAATAATATCGAAATCGATAATAATTAATTAATTAATTTAATTTAATTAAAAATAAAATAAATGATCATAAATTAATTGTATATTATATTTTTTCATTTTTTTATTATTGAATTTACAATTAAGCTTTATTGACTTTATTGGATCATATCGAAAATGATATCATCATTGAAATAAATACATTAAAAATATAATTATAGGATAAAACATACTAATACAAATCTGCCAACTGTATACCTAGCAAATTAGCCGATCTCATTCGACCGATATGTTTCCAAATCATTATTGCTTCCTCAAAAAATTTGGAATGAAAATCTTGAAAATCAGCTTGGCTTTCCAATCCTCCAGCCAATCGATGACTCGGAGTATCGCCGAATTCTAATAAATGCTTAGATGAATATTTAAACATCAAACATCAGCAACCATCAATGCCGAGAATACTCAATTTTGCTTTCAAAATATTGACTGGTTCCCAATCTATCACTACCGGTGTCCAGATATTCAATGAAAGAGCAAGCTTGTTAACGCTATTCAATGCTAATCGAAATAGAGCTGCATAATCTTGACCTAGTGAATCCTCGCAATCAATTGGGCTAAATCGTTGTAAAGCTTGAAGAGCAGTTAAAAATATCCAACAGTTTTTAAGGTTCAGATCAACTTCAACCTAAGAAAAACAATGACAATTTCAAAATTTCAGATTTAAATAAAATTTTAACATGATTTCCGCGAATGATTTGAAATAAATAATCATTTATTTCACCGTATGATATGTTCACAAATGTCAGTTTTTATATTAATATCATTATATTTTACCAGCTTAACAGGGTATAATAATATATTAATATTCAAATTTAATCCGGATAGTACCCTGGAATTAGTGATTTAAATGGCATTACTGGTATAGATAGGTGAACATTCAATATCGAATTATTAAACAGTATGTCCATATCTTTACAATATTTACAAATTTAATATTATTATTATTATATTATTATATTCTTTGCAATAAATATAGGGCATTTCAGAAGTAGCCTTACCGAAAATTAAACGAAAAATAAAAAAATAGGAATATGCAAAATGAAAATTGCGAACTTAATAATGAAATAAACGGTAACAAGTGTTCGAAATGTTACCCTTCAGATTCATCTTCAATATTAAATGTGCAATTACTTTGTATAATTCGTTGTTTATTCTCTAGAACTGATGAGTTATTAGTTGCAGAAAATGTGGAATATCTTGAATGATGTTTGCAAATAGACATTCTTTTAGTTTACCCCACATGGTGTTAAATCAGGTGATTTTCGAGACCATTTCATCTAATTTTTATCTACAGTTCTATTCATTAAATTTCTAACTTTCTAATGACATCGATCGAATATAATATTTATTAAAAAAAATAACTTAAAAATTAATGTTAAAAATTCTATTTAATGTCAGTAAAGAGTAACTGTATCAAAAGTAAAAGTCTATTTAATTATGTGCTCATCATCCAAACTATAGTCAGTATTTAGCAATTAAAGTGGAAGGAAAGTTCTATTTGTAATGGCTTATCACCCTAAATTTTTCTGTAATAGTATCAATATGAAGATAAAAGCGCATCATCTACATTGATATTACTCATATGAAATATACTTATCTAAAATTTAAGCAGTTTTGAATACTATTAATTGAGAATATGAGAATTTTATAATAATAATATGTAATGATAATGTATAATAATATATAGGTAATAGAAATAAATATCTTCGAAAAATTCCCAAAAAAATAAATAACTAATAAAAAATAATTAAAATAAATAATTATTGATAAATAATTAAATTATAAAAAATACATAAATTACAATTATCTTAATTAATTAATAAATCAATAAATTATTTTTCAATAATTTATTGATAACATAGAAACGATAAATATAAAATAAATCGATTAAAAATTCTGCAAATCAAATCAATAAAATTGAAATAAATAAATAATATCATTAAATCTAACTTTTAAAAGATCGCATTCGATCAAAAATCTGAGCAGAGTCGAATAAACCAACGAAGGAATTTCTTTGTATCGATTAAGAAGTTGTAACAATGCGCATTGACGAGAAAGCAAATACGCTCGGAAATCTGCCAGACATAGACGACCTTTCGATAAATTAATTCGTTTATCGGGATCAGAATAATTAGTGAGAATCAAACAATCAATTTTCTCGAATGGAATCTCTTTGAATTCAGAGATCCATGAAGCGTTCTCTGAATAATTGAAGCAATCAATGGTTGGTTACCACTAATAGATAACCATCCAAACCAACCTCCTTTATGATAACATTCCAAACATTTAGAAAACACCGAATCTGATTCCTCAAACTGAGCGAAAGATTCTTCATACAAATGCAAACATTCATAAATGTCAGCCAATTCTTCCTGTTGAAATATCGAATTAATAATAGTTCGAAAAATGAAATTTTACACGAAACTTGTAAATAAAAATAATCGAAATAATTCCAGAGATTTGTATATCGAGTTTCTCGTTGAATGCGAATTTTATCTTCGATTTTAAAACACATATCATCATAAATACTTAAAACAGTTTCACGAAGAAACTTTTGAATTTGATTGAATCTCTCACGAGAATTTTCACTGGTTTTTATGCAATGACTGGAAAGATAATTTTCTTTTTAATAAATATTCATTTTTTTTCTAAAAATGTTGCGAGATCATAATTAAATATAGCAACAAATATTTTTATAAAAGAGAAAAGAAATGCACTTTTATCGAATTTACCATTATCAAAAAAGTTTATTATTAATTATTTTCTGGATTTATTTTAACCTAGTTCACTGATTTTACCGTTAAGACACGTTTTAATATATATGTATGTATATCTTTAACATCAATCATATCTCACATCATGCTCACACAAATAATGAATAAATATAAGTATAAAGATCCATGAAACAACCATCAGAAATCCATCATCTACAACAATGGTTTTCAACCCCGGGGTCGGCAAGTATTTTTAAAGGGTTCGCCGAATTAAATTAGGTGTACAAACCATTACATGTGAAAAATCGTGTTTTATGATGCATTTAAATGAATAGTTTGTGATGCTGGTTAAACTACTTGTCCAAGTATCCTGCTTTATCAGAAACAATTCTTCGTGTCATCATGCCTTTTCCATCCACATATATGTGTGAAATAGGCTTCTCTTCATTATTGATGATAAAATTAAAGTCCAGGAACAGACTTAGTGCGGAAGATTATTTGCGATGTGCATTATCCACAACACTTCCTCAAATTGATAAGCTTGTGATAAGGAAACAATATCAACATTCTCATTAACTTGTTGCAAATTGGTATTATTAAATATTGTGAATTATAACTTATTTTTAGCAATATTGATATCTTTTGGGGTGGCCAAGATCTTAAAAATGGGTCACCATAGAAAAAAGTTGAGAACCGCTGTTAGAGTCTAAATTATTAAAATTATAATAAAATAAATTACAGAATCGGAATATTAATTAAATA
>JBBMOY011128552.1:0-10505 GCA_037951405.1 Platydemus manokwari
CAATTGGCAGAAAGATGGCTTCGAGTCATTGAAAATGATGGACTGTACTTCGAGGAATAATATGTTCAGCGTTATAATAATTCGTGTTAATAAAATACCTGCATAAAAACATGAATAACTTTTGACTCAACCTGGTATATATGAGTTGGTAATGATCATGCAATATTCAGAATGAGTTATTATGATATCGTCTTTCATTGAATCTCTTACCTTTTCATAAATTCTCTATTATTTCATATAATTTTACTTAAATGACATTGAATATCCACCAAAGATCACAATCCTAATCTATTTCTAGAAAAGTTATGTTGGTATGATTACATGATGTTGATAATATTGAAAAGTCAAATTTTCAAATGGCATGAGGAGTCTCATGACTAATCAAATAACATTGCAATGACTTTTTTAGCCTTCATTTTAAATTTGAAATTCTTTTACAACTTTCATCAGCGGAAATGAATAAAATGAAATTAACTAAAGTTTCCTTACGGTAGGCCAATACTTTTAAACCAACTAAAACTGAATAGAGTCCTTTGTATTATGGATGGTCAAGATTATATTTTTCATGATTTTTCCATGAAATAATCATAGCTAAAATTGTATTCCTGATGCAGTTGTTATTTCAGTCAAAAGGTTTGTTTCCATCTTTTCTCTTTATTTATTATTTTTATGAAATTAGCCAAATAAACAGCTAGATTAACCAAATGAAATCCATTTATCATTTGAAAAAAAAGTTTTGACTATTACAAGCTATGATTTCTATACAGATTATTGTATTCATATGCGACTATTATTCTGTATTATTCTCCTTTATTACGGCTTATCAATAGATTCTGTTATATATGAAGCTAAAACACAATTTAAACCAATTGTTCTATAACTAATTATGGTTTTTATGATATGATTTTGTCGTTCTATTCACTAAAATATACATCTAGATACACATCAGAGTTCATATGGAATTATATTTGACAATTTTGGGAAGGAAATACTGCATCGAAACATAATGTCTATAAATGATCTGACTAATTGTAATGATATTCTATTTATGATATAATATTTTCGGTTGTACATCTTCGGAATCAAATTAATTCGTCTCTGCGAATCTTATTACTATTTTTTAAATAGAATTGAGTGGGAATTTACAAAATAAACTTAAAAATAGAATTCTCTACAACTTTCATTTGTTTAACATGTATTTTATGTTATTCACAGAGATTGTTAGAATAGATTTAATTTTCCTTTCCTGTTGGGGTTTGAGACTTTTAAAAATTATTTTAATCGGACAATAATCGCATGTATTAATGTATAATTTTATTATGGCATGAATCTATATTGTAAAAAGTTTTTGTGAAAATTCATGAAGATTTTGTGACCATCAGGAATATATAATATAATATGATATGATTTAATTGAATTTAAACCCCAATGTAAAATCTCCATAATTAATACAAAACCTGGCATTTATGTAACAAAATTAAACCATAAAATAAAACCATTAAAATTATCATAATAAATTCACTAATTAAAACAATACGTATAGTGAATTTATCCATGAAATAATCAAGCGGAATAAATTATCGCGCACTGCGAATAAAATATCCAGCTAAAATATAATAATTTCCATGCATAAAATAAGGGAGACCAATAAAAACTTATAAAAATCTGAAATGCATATATTCTGAAAATATTATAATCCAGCTCAAGAATCAAAGTAGTCCAAAAGGAGAAAAAGAATACGAAAAGTTACCGATCATTAAAGACTTAAAATTTCAGTCCATACCTCATTTAATATAAAAACCACTTTTTGTGGATTAACCAATATATTTATTAAAGATTGTAAGTTATCTTTAATTCTTCATTTCCAGGTAGTTCATTCCCGGTAGTTCACTCTGTTCTGTTGCCATGTCACTATTGAAAGTTGAATTTAAATAATTCTGTTTGACCACTGGAATAGTAAGTACTGATTTTCAACACGTATGTACATTTAAAGCTCAATTGTAAAATTTTTGGTTATAATCTTGAGCCGCTTTCAGCGCACTTGTTGGGTAAAGAAATACCCTAAAATAATATAATTTTTTCCCAAAAAATCCATTACCCTCCTAAAAATAGAAACATAAATGATAAAATAAGCGTAATTTATAAATTCTAAAAATAAATATAATAATTTAATAATTACAAAAATATAATTATATAAGCTTAGAATTCCAGAGATAATATAAAGAAAACTTAATAATAATAAAAATATAAAAAAGATGATAGATCAGAAAAGATAGACGTAGTAGTATATATACTGATAACTTATTATACTTCAAAGCCAAAATTTTACGTACTACATTGATTTTGCTGTCTGCAAAACTGATTTTACTCAGCCCACAGTTATAGTGTGAAACTCAATCATAGTTAATAACTTTCAACACCTCTTATTAGCGGAGAAATTTCCAGTGAAAATAATCGATAAAACACACGCAAACTAATTCACCAAAGGAAAATCTCACCATAATGACTCTATATGAAGCAGTCACAATTTTGAAATGAAAATTATTATCTCTGTGCAAATTCCGAAAGTAGTATTTTTATTTCATTCTCCTAACAATTTTATCATGCAACTATTCTAATTACTATTCTCACAACTCACATTTGTGATCATGTATTTGCAATTTGATTTAGATGAATTCATTACATGTATTCCTATCTATTGTGTTCATTTATTTAATTAAATTATTTTTATCATTTCTTACTGCGCCTTCGGAGTCAGGTACCTATTACGTAAAATACACTACAAGCTTAAAAGCCTTCTGAAATGCAAACCGAAACAAAACTAAACACACTAAAATTTAAAATCTCACTCGCAAATGTATTTAGCAAATACCTTTTAATTTTTAAATGTCGAAATTATCATTTATTGATTATGTCGTTGTGGTGTTGTCTAAAACCTCTTTGCTTTAAAATGTTATGAATCCTCCTACTTCTGGTATTGTTATGTGTCATACTTCAATATAATCTTACTGTACTATTTATTTCGGCCAATTGCTGTGTCATGTCACCTACAAATATCTCGATACCGAGAGGTCTTGTTAAAAAAAATTCTCTCCTTTATTAATCATCGAATTACAAATATTTTATTATTAATTATTATAATCATTGTCAAATGGGTCCAGACTAATGAACTTAAATATTTATCATCAAATAATTTATTGTCTGTTTGGCTTTTCAATAAGGATTCCGCAATACGGTTTTGAAAGTCATCAAATCATCATTAATCCTTGCCTATGTATTTTATATTCAAATATCTTCAACAAATTTTATAAAATATGAAAAAAGAATTCATATTTTTCTTGATGTTTTAATCCACATCTGATATTTCGTAAATTAATTTTCACAGGAAAGGTTTCTTACAAAACAATCCCACCAAAAGGGCAATTTTATTTACAAGATTCTCAACATAAAATTCATAATTATTAGATAAAGATTCATCGGCACAATTAATTCATCTAGTTTTATATCAATTATTGCACAGAAATCAATATAAATTTTAATTGTGATCGGTAACATTTCGGATAATCAGAAATATTAACAATTCTTTTTATCGAAAATGCTTTCTTATCTTTATCAACGTAACAATCATGTAAGATTAATTCTATTGGAATTATTCTGGCTTTAAATAAGCGAAGCTCTTGAGCAATATATATATATACATATCAACATTTATTCTTTTGTGTGAGCTTCTTATTTCTGTTTATAATCATTATCTATAACAAGCAATCAACTAATCTCAAATTGTTGATGATATATCATCAATTTAATTCATCGATTTAATTTAGATTGAAATAGACTTTATCGGTAATATTTATAATATAATAAATCACCTAGCAACTCAACTACATCATATCAAAAATTAAATAGATATATAACATACATTTGCTGAAAGGAATATCAGGTATTTCCTCTCGAAATAATATTCATTCTTCATTCGCAAAGGGATTATAATTTCATAACAAGATGTAATCTAAACAAATGTTACTCCATCTCTACATACGAGTTGACAAATTAGTCAAAGATTCATCTACATCCTTCATCAATACACAAATATCTTCAATAATCATCAATGTAACATGTTTACAATTATTATTTTAATGATTTATTGAGATATTAATTGATCATCTATCGATTGTACTTACAATTCAATAAATGAAATCAATAATTCTGAATATTTGAGAAAATAAAAGAAATCAATGCTCTCTTACTAAATGATTGGAAATATATATCATATCGATATTATCGGAATTCATTAAATTTATTTCATGAAAATATCGAATATTCAACTATAATAATAATTTCTGGTTAACAAATATCGAATTCAAATTACACGAATATAATCACAGAATATATAATATAACAATAATAATAGTAATAATAATCATAATAATCATAATCATAGTCATCATCATCATCATAGAAACCACTACTGATAAGACCATAACAAATAACACTTAATCAGAACACATATATATCAACTTGTAGCGGAATCTAAAATCGATAATCTAAAGTAGATATAGATATATATACACAATTTTTCATCTCTAAACAAACAAGAATACACGGCAAAAATAACAAGAAAAATAATGATAAAAAAATAAAATAACAAGAAATTCACGAATGACAAATATCACAAATACAATGGTTTTTGATATCATTTGTTTTATTTGTTTCAATTTTTAGGAGAATATCTTGGTTCTGGGGGTGGATCAACAAACGATCTCAATTCATATGTCGCTACTGTCGGATCAAATTCAAATTTATCACGTGAAAAAATAATTCGGATATCTGTGTGTAGATACAGTTTCCCGCTCTTGCTAGTGTGTAATCTAAATGAGAAAGTTACAAATGGAAAATTTAAACGAAACCAGCATTGTAAAGTTTATTGCACAAATATATAATAATAAAAACAAATATTCTCTATTTCTATATATATATATATATATATATATATATATACAGCGTGTCCAAAAAGTTTCGCCCGATTTTATAAGATAAAATTCTATGGTGAATGAGAGCTACGAGAACAATGGTAACTATGAATCAACCAAAGACGCAACAATGATCAATACACTAAAATTCATTGAAAACTTCCATACGTTTATCTTATAAAATCGGGCGGAACATTTTGGAAACCCTGTACATATATATGTTCCCAGAAAATATAAAATAAAACCATCATGCACGAAAGTAGAGTTTCTCAAACGGTGTTTTTCAGAGGAAATTTTCAAGTAAGTGATGAAATCTTAAAAAGACAGTTGTTGTTGCTATCTCAGCATCATTATCACAATAAGCACACGAAATCACTTATCAGTGCATTTTCAATTTATTAAATCGGGAAAATATAATTGAATCCGATACGATGAAGATTGAGAGATTTTAAAGACGAACTTCGAGTTAATCTGCCTGAAATGAGATCTCTGAAATGGTAGACATAACAAAACTATATCAATCAATGCAAATTCGTTTGATAACTGAGACTTATATGTGAATCATTTAAAACTTTTTTGAAATAATCAATATTTTCTTTCTTATAATTACTTATTGATTATGATTTAGTTAAGTGATAGATATGGAAATTAATTTTCGTTCTGTCGGGAATGTTAAAAATAAGCTTTTAAGAAATCATAAAAAATTCCAAAAGAAAATCAATAATGTTTTATTTAAATAAGAATGTAAAAATGAATAAGATTTCCAAAAACATTTTGTTTAAGTGAATCGACTAAATAAGTGTACAGGATCACTATGAAATGAGTAGATTCGAAGGGTAACTGCCGGTATTTTATGTAACGGTAACCCTTCCCTTTTCGAGTGATTATCATTTAATTTGCTGCGATTATCATCGGTGCATTCTGTGTTTCGTTAATTATACTTTATTCTTATTATTATTATTATTTATTTTTATTCCATAATTAAATAGATAAGCCGCAATTTTTCTATAAATTGATATGTTAAAATGCAAGAGTAAAAAGATCGATTAATGCTTAAATAAAGAATGACTCTAAAAACATGCCAGATCTGTGGCAGATGATTTATTTCAATTTGTTTACAGATAATCAACAGCGCAAAAGTTGTCATGCGATCAATTTTCAAACTTGATTTTAATGAAATAACAATTCAGAAAATAGTTTGAAAATAATTTCAATCCGAGATATCATTCCTCGATTTATTCACTGTGAGAATTTATAACGAATTGAAATTTGAAAATTTTTCAAAAATAATTTGTTTGAATGATTATAATTAAAATATAATTTGATGTCGTGACTTTCAATTCATTTCCAAAGTGTGCTTTATCAAATAGTAGCGGCTTATAATCACAACATTTATCCACTGATAATGTTATTGATTTCGTTATTTGATGTTATTAAATGTAATCTGAAAATGAGATTAGATTTTGATAATAAATCATGGAAAATTATGAAAATTACAAATAAAATCAATATTTTAATATTGATAATCATTAAAGATGATTTGATGGAAAAAATTGATTAATATTTACAATATAAATCACAGATAATCAATTATGTTGATAATTTAAATAATTTGTGAAAGGTTCAGAATAGATTTGACGAAAATGTGGTGTAAATTGTTTGAAATGAATATCTTGTTTTAATCAACAATGATCGAATTTCGTTCGAATAATTTTATTGACGTAAATTAATATTGAAATAAATCTTGTCATTTCGAAAATAAAATGGAAGTTTCATTGATTATTTTTGTGTATAATCAAATTTAAAAACTATAATAATAATAATAAATTTATATTTGTTTTTATCAAATCCCCGGAGTTATTAAATGATTTTAACGATACGTGGGGTGACTAAATTGCTTGTTTATGAGCTAAATCAGTTTTTTCCAAAAAGCTATATTTTTACCTTCATTTCATCATCCTTTACTGATATCGATTATTTAAAATAAAAATCGATTAATCCACTGAAATATAACGCCAATATTGGTTTTATGAAAATTTACTATTCAAATGTGTGTGAGAGTGCACCATCTCTCTGATTGGAGATTTTTCCAAAACAACGCATTAATGCGAAAATCATGAGAATTGAAATTGTCCACAATAACATCTCGATTACCAATAAAAAGTTATACATTATCATCGTAATAATATGATTCAAAATTAAGCAGTAAAAAGCCCAAATCAGATATATAAATATAATAAGATCTTAATAATAGATAAAACACTAACAAAAAGATAATTATAATATCGAAAATAACAAAAAAATCCGATAAAATATAAAAAATAACACTATAGTAGTAATGCTAAAGATAAAGCCGTGCGTAATAATTATTAAAAATTGTAATTTACATTTAAAATATTAATATCAATAATATGAATTATAATAACCACAGTCGAAAACGGGAAATTCGATTTTGTAAATAGTGGTGTTTATATCGTATATGAACACATTAACAAAAAGCAGGCCGGAGTGATGTGCAATGAAAATTAAGATATAAAGCGTCAAGATACCTCATTCAATCAGACATAGGGGTTATGACTTTGTTTAGAGTAGTCGGCTTCACAACAAGCGCATGCGTACAAACGGAATGTATGTCAGAATTACTATTGGTCGAGATAATCGATAACTGACTAGTAATGCCTTGGTACCATAGCTGTCATGGGAGTAATATGTGCTTGCGAAAATTGAGACAGAAACTAACAAAAACTGTTGCAAATCAAGTCCCCTAACCCAGTTGTGTTCACAAAACAGATTATTTCTACCACCATAGTGTGATATTTTGAATTTAAATGTTAGTCGTTATGTCCCTTTGTTCTCCTATTTTTATTACAAAGGTAAAATCTTTTTTCCTCCCTTATTAAATAATTCAATGAATACGAAATAAACACCAGAAAATGTTTCTGCTTGCGAACTAAGTTATGAATTGAATTTTAACTGTTATCATTAGAAGTGCTTGAAACGTATCAATAAAATGTGATATTAAAATTAAATCGAACTTGAGGTGAACGAGATATCGTAAATAAGAAGGTAGATTGATTTGGGGATGGAAATCACTGGATGAATTCATCGAATTGCCTCCAACTGTCCAATGAGACCAACAATTGTCATTATTCTGAGGGTGTGGATCCACAATGGAATTTTGTTGGATTGGCATATATATGGTTCTTTGCCTTAGAAAAGTTTGGTGGTTGGGAGGCATATCAGATAAATTATATAGAACAACAAACATCTTGATGACTGCACCGTTAGGATTAAACAATGTAAGCTATAAGATTACTTTTAGGATATTTTTCATTAGAAATTTAAATGAACTACTTGAACTGAACCCTTTTTAGGAACTTGATATCCACGTTTATTACACAGAGTTTGAAGATCAACAAAACCGAGATATGGTGACGGAGCATTATCATCTGACAGTTGAAAGAAATATGTAGTTAAAGGCAATCGAACATGTTTAGGGTTAAAGCTCCCACTAGCTCCCAATTCAATTTCAAAACCATTAATCACACCAACGGGATGAATTCTCATATTAAGCATGCTCTCCTAAATATTTTCAAAAATCACAATCAAAAATGAAAATAATAAATCAATATTTACAATAATATCTTACCAATACAAATATATCAAATCAATATCAAGTAACATTTAAACAACGCCAATAAATAAATTGATTTCATAGAACAAAAATATATTGATTAAAAGAACTACTTCAAATTGCACACAGAATAATCGATATTATTTAAATTATTTTTATTCGAAATAATTTAAACAAAACAATTAATTTTTAAAATAATCGATTAGCCGTCCGAAAAACAATAATAATAAAAGAATTCATGAAATTATAAATATATATAATTTGATGAATAAATACAAGATAATATATACAGGAAAATATATTTATAATATTGACATGTCGACAGATGAACTATGTTTATGATATCAAGAATATTTCTAAAGAGATAACCAAAGGTAAAATGTGCTACAATATCAAATACTATGTAAATATTGTATAACATATACCTCAAAATTCACAAGCAATTTTTGAGAACTAACAACTGGAGCACTGGAACTGAGATTCTTGTCAGTAGAAACATCTATTGACAATGATCTATTTTTCTCCAATTCTACTCCTGGTGTAACAGCTAATCTGCTCATCAAAGGAGTACTGAAATTATGGCCGGATTTAAAATTTTGTAAAACTAAAACGCTTAATAACATAATATTAGATAACGTTTTTAATAGTAATGATGAGCAGTCTTTCAAGCTTTCGATATCTATTTGTTCCAGAGGCGAAAATCGGACTCACTCAAATTTAACACAAGCTTGAAACTAAAATTCGAAATATGAACAAATTCCACCAACAAACAAACCATTGGTTAATAATGGAATGATATTAAAAACAAGACAATTTTTAATAATATAATATATTACTTAATAATAATAATAATATAGTTATAACTGATTAATATTTTATGTCAATAAATAAGCAGTTTATGATATTTTTAGACTAAAACTATATAATGTGACTCAGCCAACATTTTAATATTAAAAATATCATGTGATGTATTTCAGTTTTCAATAAATTTTAAAAAATTATTTATTTTATAATCGATATATATATATATTTCCAAGCATGCATATCAAGCCCAAAAATTTATGAATTTTAAGATATCCGTATTGTGATGAATAACACAATCGTTATTAATTCGTGTGTCGAAATAATGAAATCTTATATTATTATTATTTGACGATAAAAATATATTTTTGCAAGTCGGAGTGTCAGAAAATGTTGGAAATATGGGCGGTTTAATATAAAAATTAATTTGGTGTTGGATTTGGAAATGAGAATGGCAGCATCAAAATAATCTATTGACACGATTCTCCATTACAGAAATGGGCTTAAATTAAGAAAAGGGGTCCTTTGACCCAATTTCAAAGTAATGACATTTTCGTGAGTTATTTGATATTGAAATCATTTTTTATTGAATTTTTTACATAAAATTCAATTTTAGATTAAAAACCAAAAATCAACTCTGATAATCAAAAACCATGTATTCGATGCCCGCTACTATATTTGGCACTTTCAAAATATTTCAGTCAATTTCTATGATTATATTTATGCCTGGGATTATATTTCTATGGCAAGGTATTTCTTCATTGGTGAGGAAGCTACAAATTGTGCTGGATCTCAATAAATAATTTTTAAATTCTTGGTTTTATTTTAATAAAAATTGTCAATATTTGTTGATTGTTAGTTTACTAATGGACATCATTTTGTAAATATAATTTTTCTCTGTGAGCCCCGTGCACCAAAAATACTTTATTAAGAATGTCGAAAAGGGACAAGGCTGAATTGTTGAACCAAGTCCCTATTTGAATTCAGAAACTTATATATTTCTGGCATCTTCACCTGCACGACTTTATTTGATTTGGATCAAATCTTCATTTCATTACAACATCGACAGGTTTGGGATCTATGTATCCAATTTATTAAAT
>JBBMOY011128663.1:0-10503 GCA_037951405.1 Platydemus manokwari
TTATATCGATTTTGTTTATCCCAATTGTTGCAAGTATTTTCGTCTGTATGAGAAACTATTAGTTGTTGAACTCGTTGATGAAATTGACCAAATTCTGAATCGGACATGGGTTGATTTGTGGTAGAAATCAATGTGGCACAACGATCTCTTTGATGCCAAATCATTTTTCTTTGATAATAACCACCAACGGTATGTGGTCCGAATCCCCAAGCATCATTATAGACAACTGCAAGCCAGCTTCTCTGTGGTGCTATATTATCAGCTTCTCTTGCAAATCGTTCAGCAAAAGCTTGATTGCTTCCTCCAATTTCTCTAAATGATTCTTCAAATTGTTTATCAGTGAATGTTTGCCAATTTTCCTCGCAATACCTAATTTTCGACGTACAATGGTTTGATAAAGTTTCCAATTTACTTTTCCAAGCTTCGGATTTGATTTGTGCCATTTCACTAAAATTATAATAACCCATGAATGCTCCTTCAATATCTAAACCTTTGACAATCAATTGCATTGCTTTAGTACAGAATTCATTCAATAGCTGTGGATTACAAGTCACACGAACCTTATAAAGTTCGACAATATCAAATCCCATTGGTCCTTGATCTCCAACAAAAGAATTGTAAACATTTTCTGTTGCTAAGGAAAATGTTCTCTTATATTCCTCGGCAAAGTATTTAAAACTTGCAACATTATTGGTTTTTCTGGCTGCTGCTAATATCTCATAATGACTATTAATAGTTGTAATTGATTTGACCAAATTTGTTTTAGCTAAGTTGATTTCAACATTATTTTCTAATTTACCAATTTTCGTTGTAATTACATCTAGTCTAGTATTAAGTTTGTCAAATCCTTCTTTGAGAGCTTTTAATTCTGGACTATCTTGTTTGGGTAGAAACAACATTACTATTGATAATATTGCAGAAATTGCCATAGCCGCTGGTCCTAAAGCTGACAGAGCCGAGCTCAATTTTGCAAATGTTTCCAGTGGTTTAATTATTTTTTCATTAATTTTCTCAATCACCGTAGATGCTTTAGCGAAAGCTTGACTTGCTATACCAACAGCTTTAGTATCAAAAGTAGAAACCGTGACATCGTAATAAGAAGTCACAATAATCAAGCAAAATAAATGTAATGCTATTGTATTAAATGTTTTCATTGAATTTTATAAATATCTCCATATACAATGCCATTTTTATATGAAATTGATAAACGGTTTTGTTATTCTTTATAGTTACTAAAATAATATCATGCTTTCATATTGAAATTTGTGAGAAATAATAGAAAAACAAAAATCTGTTTTGATATGAAATGATTTGATCAATATTTCTAAACACAACATGACAAATTTTACTGTTGTGACCATTCCTGATATTGCGTGAGTTATGTTTTGAAAATCTCGAATCTGATAGACATGAAATGCTATTATTTTTACATGGGAAATAGCTCAGTGAATTTAAATAAACAATGAAATGAAAAAGTAAATGCAAGTAAAACAAATGATTGTTTTTATTTCAATTTCTTTAATAAACAATACAAAACCTGATTGATATAATTTTTAAAATTTTACAAAACTATATTCGAAAATATAATATTATATAAATGATAATTAACTTTTCGTATTTTGGTGTTTGAAAATTTTTAAGAAATATATGACTAGATGAACCAAATGAATTGTTATGAGTCAAACAAACCTAATTTTACTACAAGATTTTACCAACCTATGTTATGAAAGTCTCTTTAGAAAACATTAACTCGATTGTACAAGGACTTGTAGTAAATCTTGTAAATCTCGCGATATCCCTACTATCTTAAACTTAATTTAAAATAATTTTTTTTAGTTTGAAGTTGTCATGTCATTTATATTACTATTTCTACATATTTATTTGTGTTGATTTTTATTCTGTGCTCTATATATTTATTCTTTTTTTATTTCTTTTCGACGATAATGACTTACCAAGATTGTTGAGTAACGTTTTATGATATATTTCAACTCAAGAAATATTAAACATAACTTTAAATTATTTTTAGAAAAAATAATGAAATTTTTGTTCGTTTATCAATGATGGTAAGGCTTATTTTGCTAAGCAGTATCAGTTAATCAATACAATTTGACTCGTTTTTATAATTAATATTATCACTTAAAATTTCACTCGGATTTTATTTTATCAACAATCTGTACATTAAAGTCGTGATTAATTTTCTAATCAGAAATAAAAAACAAATTATTGGATATGTTTTTTATATAAAACATTTCTAATAAAATATCTGGTAATCTAATTTATGTCACAACTGTAACATATTTTATATTTCATATTATCTAAATAACTCATGAATATCTCAATTCAAACAGTACATCTCACTAATAACTATTGAATTAGCTTTTTCACTTTATAAACTTATAATTTTCAGAATTGGCATTTTGGTATTTTGAATAATTTTCGGTACCAATAATATTTTAAAAATTATAACTTCAATTGATACTACATGCTCACAATTTTTCAATATGAAGTTCTTCGTTCTTTGCAGAGGCTATTGTTAAAAATGTTAAGACATTGAATTCATATATAATATCCACTTCTATTTTCGTTTATCATTTCTCAGTGGTAAATTCGTAATACTTTCAATAATTAAAAATATTCCAGTATCTTCAATTTAATCATTAACAGTTTATGGAAGAGGTAATAGGTAAGCTTTTGATAATCAAAACATAAATAATACTGCTCTCTTTATTTATTTCTAGAACGACTGGGTATTTTTGATTTATCTTATTATTTTCAAGCATTTATTATTTATGCCTCCGGTTCTCTTCAACGAATGCGTAAGACATGCAATATAGCTTGATTTGTTAAGAAACTAATTTACCAGATAATAATAGGTTCTCATTTTAAACTCTCTTGTGGCAATCCACATCAAGTTAATGTTCTGTTATTATTTAATTATATTATTTTATTAAACACTTATAATTTTTGCTCTGGGATTTCATTTATATAAATATCATTAGATTATTTGATTTGGAGTTTATTAACAATAGTGTGATGGACATAAAATATGGTTAGTATTAATCTAAGATCACTATTATAGTTAAGTGATACTTCTATTTTTCTAAATTTGGTGTTAAAACAGAAATCCTTTGGTTTCCAACTATTATCGATAAGACATTATAAGTAAAAGGTGTAAACCATTGATTTATGGATAAATAATTTTCATTCACAAAACCGACTTACATTCTTACTACCTATAACCCACAACAACTTGTGATATTTTTAACCTGTGATAAATTTAATTAAAATCGAGATAAATTCCTTAATTAATTTCCATGAACCGACCACAATTTTTTAAAAATAACAAAAATAATTTGAGTAAAAAGATAACTCGTTTTCATAAATATTTTATTATAATTCAAAATTACACCGTTTGTTGTTTAATATTAAAACAAATCTTATTTTTTTATCTAACTTGCCTCTCCCGTTGATTTTGAATTTCTTTAAGTTTGTGGCTACTGATCTTAGCTGATTTTCCGTTTCTTTGATGATCTGGTCGTGATGGTTTGGTTCATTTAGTCGTAATCCATGTATATTAATTCTTCGTCCAAACAATATTTCAAAAGGAGAATGTTGAATTGAACTTTGATATGTTGCATTGATGATGAATTCTATCCGCGGTATTAATATTTTATTAAGTATTGTTATTGTATTATTATTTTTCTCAGCAAAAAAAATTCGTTTTCCTAAGTACTGTGAATAACAGCAAGAAATTTTATTAAAATATTTCTTGCAGTTATTGAAGTGATAATCAAATAATTGAAACAAAATTATAAATATTTTCATGATTTTATCTCTCATATCGATATAATCGATAAATCAATTAAATCAAATGAGAAAGAACGGTTTCGAAATTTATGATTCTGTGAGATATCTGTTTTTATCTGTCTAATAATTGATTTCAAATGGCCTTTTGATCAAATGTTATCCCAGTACTGACAAATCGAAAGTAATAAAACGGATAATAGCTAATAAAACTATTTTATTTCCACTTTTAAATTTTTTGTTAAGGATTCTATAAATAATTGAGTTATTATTTGCAAATAAATAGAAATGTTTCAATATCGATCGTTAATTAAATAGATTGAATCATTTTTTAAACAAAGTTAACTTATTTTAATTCATTGATTTTTGGTTGGTACATAGGTTCGTGTGGTTTTTACAATTATTTAAAATGCACACTGATGCATACAGAATAAAAACCATGCAAAAATTCCAGATAACACAATGAATTTGTGAAATCATTAGAAAAAACAAATATTTCAGTCTCAATCGATGAGATATTCTCCGTCACAATCGATAACTTCCTTGTGGCTAAGTCGGCGAATATGGAGGATGAGGAAAAACTTTGGAGCCAAGCTTTTCAATAACCAACCCTGTTATTTTGGCGAAATGAGGCCGAGTTCTTCACAATAAATTTCGACATTAATTGTTTGGTTTCTTGGTAAGATTTCGTAATGAATAACACCCATCAAATAACTAAAATAAAGCAAGACGTTGAGATATATTTTCTGTGCAACAAATAAAACCGCATGAATTTATGCACCAAACCAATATTAATTTATGAAATGGTAAGATTCCTGATTAAAATTATAGGAACCTCTTGCGCATACAAAACTGTGATTTCAGCACCGATAGACTTTTGGTTGATACTACTAAACACCGAAAGCATACATCTAATCACTATCATTGTTAGTGCACAGGAAACGATTAGCTCTCTCTACATTACAAACAATCAATATTTATTCAACATAAACCGAATCTTCACGATGCAACGCGAAAATCCCTCAAGCCGACTTAATAAAATCGATTTATTTCACTTTTAATGTTATTATTGAATTTGAACGACAAATCTATCTCAGTTCATTGGAAACGGCAATGTCAAATATTGATACTAGTCAGTGGTTTTTTTTATTTTTTGATGAGACGAATTGATGAGTACACCGATATTCTTTTTATGTTTATTTATCATCAAATCATCGTAAGAAAATAAACTAAATTTATTGAAAAATCAGCAATCTGTAAGCCAATCAAAGTGGTGAATCATAGACATAATTCAACTCATTGTGAAATTCGATAAAATATTGATTTTAGTGATTTTTAATTGATTGATTTCGTTAAATTATCGATTTATAGAAATTACATTTTGAATTTTATCATTTGTATTCCTCATGCTACTTACTAAATATAATTGATGTGTCGCCAAGCTAGTTTTTCACAAGCAACTGAACTCAATGTTGAACTCGACTGACATTCTGAAAAACTGTTGGGGTAGACTGTTTTATCAATTTAAGAAGGAAATGATTGAAAGAAATCTGCAAAAAATATCTGAGAATTTTATATATTTGTAATTCATTTATTTTTTATTTTTTTATTATTATTGCTCGTAGAATTGAGGTCTGTAATGTATAGATTTATGGCAGGGAATTCTAATTTTATATGGAGTTTATCAATACAGGCTTTTAACGTAAGTATGAAGTGTTCTTCTTTGATAATATTGGATTTTGTGAAACTCGTAAGAACAACATCAGCTATACTCAAATACATTTCTCTAGGTGCCTTCATGACTTCTAGTTTTATCCCACATAATTATTCTTAAATATTCTCCATTTTGACCAAAATATCGCGGATTACTTCAATCGTTGCGACTCATTCATTCAAGAATACTGTTCTAAAATCCGTACAGTCATTTTCATTTCTATATTGCAGGTCGTTTTTTAATTAATATCCCTCACTCCGAAGGATTCTGGTGTGATATCTTTCGACACATTCATCAATACCTTCAAATCTTGAGGAAGATTCGTGACAAATAGATGTGAAATTTGATCGTTTGTTTGTAATAATCTTCATAATTATTACGGTGCAACGTACACGTTCATTGAATTCACTGGCATGGAAATAATTTTAATCAATTCGATCCTTTTTTGGTAGATCAATTAATTGTTTGTGCTCAATTTAAAATTTTTTCAGTCTCATGAAACGATTTTCGATTTTTCATTCTAATTCAAAATATTTGAAGTGTTCAAGAGCACTTAAAGTGATTTTAGTTGCAGGGCGGCTTGCTATCATGATTTCAGCCATTAATTTCATATATCAGCTTTGATAAAGAAGTAAAGAAATAATTTGGAACAATATCTAAGGCAACTTATAAAAACTAGGTTACTTTTTAATTTTTTTTTAATACCAGATGATCCCTTTATTATTCCTTTCGTAAAAATATTTGAAATGACCTACACCAATGATTTTGAATAAACCGTTGTGCAATTTGTAATAATTTAATTACAGTTGAACTCGAGGAATGAGTGAGAAACGATATACCACCGGTCTTATGACTAAAATCATGCGTTTGAATAATGCGAGACTACCTCATAGTGTGGACATATAAATGATATATATTTCTTATCGAACAATGGATATTTTATATGTAACTCAAGGAACCTAAAAGTTTGGAATAGCTGAATTTTATTTATCGACTACGTTATAAAATAACAATTTGTGAGCACTTTAGGTCTTAATCGTCACATAATAGACGACTGAACAAAAGATGTTTGAATATGAACTCCAAACAATTTCTCATGTTTCTCTTTCCAAAGTGTTCCCATATTTTTCAGACTAAAGGTTCATCTGAAAAACAATAATAATCAGAAAAAAATGATTTTCACATCGGAAAAATCTTTTCATTGCGTAGTAATAACTGTCGAAGCTTAAAAATCTGAAAATACATACTAAAGATAGCAAAGAAAAAAGTAACCCATTATTATTCCCATATATCATATAAAATTATTGAAGGGATATATGTGATAGATGCATTGTGACCCATTTTTGAAAATATAGAAATATCTTGAAAAATTTGCTTTACTTTTTCAATATTTATTTTAGGAATATTTGGAATACCAAATTTTTTATTTCTCTTTTTACAAACATGATACACACACTAACAATTTTTACCAGAAGTTACAAACTTGCCATACCAGCGTTCTCTTACTTACGCAATGGGTTTTTTTCACATTGTAGAGCACACGCTAATTCAGATCTAATTGGCATATATATATATATATATATATATATATATGTGTGTGTGTGTGTGTGTGTGTGTGTGTTCAGATTTGAATACAAGTTTAATGGACGAGACCAGCACATTAGACTGGTTTTATGGCATTAATTACGTTTAGGTGTCACAAACAGATATGAATCATCATTTCAACCTCGAAATAACGCTTTCAAATGGTCAAAACATATAATGCCCATGTACATGCAACTAACCAATTAGAGATTGGTAACTCGTTGATATATAATCAAAACGTTTAACTCAGAAATCAAAATATATAAAATTGAAGACCAAGTTCTTATCAGACAAAGTGGCACTCATTTTCATTTCTATCGACAATATTGATTTAAAATTTTACAAAAATTATTCATCTCAAAATCGATTTTCAATAGTGGTAAAACTATTTGGTTTACAACTTTATTAAAATAAGATGTTTAAATCTTTAAATCACTTTAATTTTAGTAAAACTAAAAGATTCGTTCCAGATTATCAAATGTGATTTAGAAAACCCTAAGTATAATAGCTGAGAATGAAACCAAAGCAACAATAACCGCAAAGAATATGAAATCAAAATCATTGAAATAAATAACATTGTTGGGTAGGTATTTACAAGAACTAGGGAAATAATCTTCAAAATGGTTGACGCACAGAGATCCGATAAACAATTTAAAAATTGACTGGTGCATACCTAAAAATGACAACAAACTCAGATATCTACCAATGGCACAAGAGATTCTAGGAGAATTACTACCATATCTATGTACGAACGAATTCAGCAAATGAAAAACGAAGCTCCTGGACATCAGTATGTCTATAAAAGAGGTTGATTTCCATGCGTAACTGCCAGTCTTGTTTGTGATTTTCAGCAGTCAGTATTTTTGGTTACTTTCTATTCTTTGTTTGACTTCCCTGTGCCGATCCCGTCTTGTAAGATAATCTGTTATTGAATTTTGACACGATTTAACGGTATCTGTTCTTAAATTGAGTTTGTAATATTATAGTTTAAATTATAATTTTCAAGTTTATTGTTAGTTTATACCCAGCAATATCTTATATTTAATATTTTAATATTATTCCTCCTTTGAAGACTATTTAATTTAATTTAATTAATTGTTTCATTCATTTGTGGTTATCAGTTCTCCATATGTCTTTTCACATCAATTTTTTTTTCAAATCTTTGATTTCCTTCATACTTTTTGATTTCGAATTGCTTCTAACAACGTTTGTTACACATTCTTCATATTGTCTGTATCGAAATCTCTATAAAAATCTTCAACGATTTTCTGACATTGATCTGCTGAGGTTAGAATTGAAATTCGTGGTTATAATATTAGCTGCTACTGTTTTATTAAAAAGGAATTGAAAACGAATCAAACAACCTCAACACACAACATTGTAATTAAAATACTCAAGAAAAATTTTATTTTCTTAATATAAAAAAATATTTTTTAATTATTTTAAAATCGTCAAAATTATATTTATTAATATAATTTAATAAACAAGAATTCGACAGATTGTAAGAATCATTACAAGCATAAATATCATCATTATAAAAATATTAATTATATTTAATAAAACTATATTTATTATCATGATATGATTATATTTATAAAACTTCGGAAAAAAATAAGATCGACTTAAAAATTTCTACACAACACGAATTCTTATCCGAATCTTAAAAAATGAGATAATGACATGAAATACAAGTGTACCAAATTCACAGATTTGTTTCCAGTAATTCTACAACATTCATATCGTCCTTCTTTATTTTATCGTATTGAATATCAGAATTATTTTTTCTAAACTGACCATAAATTGTACTCACCGATTTGAGCTTCACTGAAATATATTTACTATTGAATTTCGGTTCAACATGCGATATGTTAGTATCGATACATTTGCCGCTGACGACTGCTGTAAACGATGCTCGAAATTGAGCTGATAAAAATGAATACAAAATGGGATTCAGAGCACTGTTGAGATAGCTCGACATTTGACAGAAATAGGTGATCATGATTCGCTTGAAATTCATGGACGGTTTATGAGAATTGGTCCAATCGATGTATTCCTTCACCGCGCTATGATTCCTCAAACCGCTATTGATAAGTTGAATGACAACTTTTCGTTTATTGAAATATTTTTGATGGATTATGATTATCCACCATTGATTAATCCAATAAGGGAGGTTGCAGACCAAAAATACAATTACAATCATCAAAACCAAAACCGTGGTTCTGTTTGACGAAGTTATCGATTGCTTCTTATGATTCTTCTTTTGTCGAAGCTGTCTAAGCCTAGAAACAATAGCCAGATAAAAGGAAAAAATCAATAATCCCGGTAAAGCATATCCAAAACAGAACGTGTAGGAAATCGTCGGTAAAAGAGCTATTTCCGCATTCGTGTACGTCCATCTTTGAATGCAAACAATTTTAGTAGAATTCAAGTGGCTCAACTTTGCATTGATAAATGTCGGTATCATCAGTACAATTGCCAGAATCCAAGTGATAAAGACAACAATGATGGCATTTCGTTGCGATCGAAACTTTTGAGATCGATATGGATAAATAATAGCAAGAAATCGATCGAAACTCATAGCAGTGAGGGTAAGAGTGCCAGCGAACCAATTGACCTGACTGATAAAACAGTATGCCACACAGGCCACATTGTATGGTATGAATGAATGCCCGGTGATTTGTAATAACAATTGAGGAATAGCGGTTAGATGAAGAAAATCAGCAACAGCCAGACTGACAATTTGTATGTTGGTTATCGACTGCATTTTAGAGAATTTTGTGACAACATAAATCACTAGACCGTTACCTCCGATACCAATGATAGTCACAAAAGAGATCAGACTGAGATATGTGTAGAGAATAATCTCTCGATTATGTACAAGTCCGTTCGATTGATTCATTATTGAGGGTTAATGAGGAAATTCGATTGTGAATAAAATTCGATTCCTGAAATTAGAAAAAAGAAAAATAATAAAATTCTTTCGATATTTTTTATTATTTTTGATTATATTTATTTATATTGCCCATTATTTGTCTGCGTTATGGATAACCTATGGAGATTTTTATATCTTCCTATCATGTCAACTAATAATTTGGATCATAATCTATACAGGCAGTAATAATCATTTTTATCTACATTTACCACCCATATTAATATATAATAAACAGAACACGTTTTAAGCTGAAATATTTAAGCGTCTCACCTCAATGTGAATCGAAAAGCTATTAATTATCCAATAGTCGTTCTGATTTTGATTTAGAATTTATAGAAATTTTAAATGGATATTTTCTTCCTATGCATATTTAAGCTCAGAGACAATTCTTTTGTGCAATTCATATTCACGGGATATTTTAAAGAATGAAATAATATATTTCGTTTCCTTAATTAAATGAATAAGAAAT
>JBBMOY011128774.1:0-10503 GCA_037951405.1 Platydemus manokwari
TTATCAAATTCTAATAAACAATTTTATAAATTTATCAGTTCATCAAAATAAATATCATTTTGATGGAATTAATATTTATCAAAAATATTATTAATAATAATAATATTTTTAATGATTAGAACAAATGCTCTCATATCGATTATAATGGCATCATTTGTAGTAAAAATATTATTTGATATTCTATTTTTTGATAATGATATTACTATTTACAATCTTTTCATCTCTGTCCTGGTTTCTTACAGTTTTTGTTGTTTCGCATTTCTTTCTTTCATCTAATTACTAAATATTTTCAATGTTGGTTATATTCTGTGTTCAAGAAAAGATAATTATTTCTTTAGTTACGATAGAATTGCTCACGATTTTATTTGGATATTTTCTCTATTTTATTCATGATTACAAATTTCAATAAAATATGTGAATTTATTTTCCTTCAGAACCATATCGTAGAAGTTCACAAGGTCGTCAGCATATGTGCTACTCACAGAGATCAACCAGTCAACGTCGAGATTCCGTGGAAAGTGATAGAGTTCATCATGTGATGCCACGTTGTTGCCCCAATGAATATATCAACAGAGATCTCGAAATTGAATCGCCGAATAATGAATTCAGAAGCAATTCAGTACTCAGGTTTGGTTATTCTGCTTTGTAATTTATTATTATATATTTTTGTATTTTATTATTAGTTATTTTGAAGTTTTTCTTTAAATTTTTTTTCATGAAATCGATATCATCTCTGATCTTGTTATGGCTGCATTCATTGCCTCACTCTGTGTGAAGAATATCTTTATGATCGACCATTTTCGTATCATATATGAATGATATATCACATACTAAATTAGTTTCAAAATAATAATTCATGCTTTGTCTCAAGTGGTGAGGATTCTTTAAATCTAGATGTAGAATGAAAAACAGTATTTGATTAGATATGTGTCCGTGGCTTCCAGTTCAGTATCAGTAAAAGATCATTTTATAATTTATTAGGGAATATTCTTTATAAGCTATAAATAATTATTAATTGTTTAGTTGATTAAAGCCAAATAGAATCTTTCTAAAATTCCATTTGTTTAAATTTGCCTCTATTTAAAATATTTTTGCAAAAATAAATATTTATTCTTTGACGCACTGTATATTATTATTTATATTAATGATGTTGTTAGTAAAAATGTGGTTGCAGCAGACACCGCTAACCGTGTGTATTAATTTTTTAGATCATACGCAATGGAAATCATAAAAAATTGGAAATTATCGATTATAAAATATCACTAATTAAAACTATAAAAAAGATGACTGACAAAAAATATGTCGTGTAAAGTAAAGTATGTGATTTACGTAATTGGAATTTTCTGTTATAGAATAGTTCCTTAAGAAACCACATTAAAATGCGTTCCAAAAGATTAGAACCAGAGAGATAAAAATTATTTCATTAAGTAATATAATATATTATATTTTTATTCAATAGTTATTTTCTTGTTTAAATGATATATATGTTCGAAGCTCTTTTAAAGATATATTTGGTAAAAAGTGAGATTCGATATTTTGCATCATTAAGAACGATTTTTGAAATAGAAGCCAACGAAACAACGTTTAAAAATTCTCTATGTCAAGGATATAATTTCTGAAAAAAACAATCTTCCAACAAACATTGAATATCTTTCATTAAATCACATCAAACACGTTTCATACCAATGGGTAGGTTTTTCACTGTTTTTCACCTCACACTTTTACAAACCATATAAAAATGAATTTTGTCTATTCTTCGAAACTCACTATTTCAAAACAAGATTAACAAAACCAGTAACATCTAAAGTAGAACGTGTTCGATTTGTAGTGCATAACATAGCTATTCGGGAATGTTGTAAAGCGAATGAAAAGACTTCAAATAACGAAATCTCGAATCAGACTACCGGAATCATAGTTATTAAGATTTCAATTTAAAAATCGATCTGAGGACTTCTAGATCTAACTCCAAAGAAGTTGTTATGCTTTGCAAATTAAATGAGTAGATACAATGATAAATATGCTAGTTGAAGTGATAAGTGAAATGATTAACATAAGATCATCGATGATGCACAAGGCAATTAAATGATAAGCTTTATTTGAATATCGGAAAACATAATTGAGCCTTATTCTCTATACGAAAAATTGAACCAGCAAAGCTTCAGTAACTCAACTAGTAGGAAAAGATCAATAAAACAGTGTTGAACCTCATGATTGTAGTAAAAAGGTGTGAAAACGAAAACAAATTATTTTAGAAGATACTGAACTCGATTACAGCGAAATAACATCATTTTATCTATTGATTTATTATTTAAGAATTTCTGGGGCGTATTTTTTCGCCTTTTACAACTCGGATTTTAAGTTAGCAATAGTTCTTGACTACTCTAAAAATATATTAAACCTGCTGCCAATGTCCAGAATATTGATGTGAATAATTATGCTTGGTGTTAAAAAATATTTTGTCCCGTTGTGACAGTTTTCTCCGGGATTTTATATTTGATTTTACTGTTCTTTGCTTATTAGTTATGATTATTATTAGTCTTAGTCCTGCTTTCTAATCAAGGCTTTTTAAATTACTAGTTTATGATAATTTTCCCTTTTTTGACTTACTTATTTTATTGAAATCTATTTTTAGTAATTATAAATGCTATTTTAGGTTTATTTAAATTTTAATTCTAAAAATAGTATTTATACCTTATTTATTTTATTTATATTTTATATACTTAATTCAACGAATCAAAACAATTTTCATCATAAAACATTGCACGATGATTTATAAATGCAATCAAAGGCATTTGATGAATTAATCTCACAGAGCGAAACATAAAACCACTTATTCTGATATGGTTTATCGAGAAAACTGTCCACTTCATAGCATTAGACGGCAATTATTTCGTCTTCTTTTGTATTTACAGACAGATGGTGATGTTTTCAGCTGATCTGATGTTGACTTTCTGGTGCTTGAATGGATATTTGAATGTGAATCAACAAGAATCGAATTTTTCATTTGAATTTGATCGATGATGTTCAATTTTTGTATTTAACAAAACAAATTTAACGATAACAAGCAATAACTTGTATTTTCAGAAGCCCTCTATTTCGGTTAATAATTGAAATCGATGTTCTTAATTAAAAACTAAAAATTCTTAAAATTAAAAAAATTTAAATTAAACTTTTTTTAAAAATTTGAAATTTTTAAAAACTAAACAAATTCATAAACAAAAAATTTAAATCAATTTAAATTTATTTGTCTTGTGATTCCAATTCTTGGAGTGAATGATGAAACAATTCACAATTTATTTAATTCACAACTCATTTAATGTAACCCGAATAAAAAATAATTCCATTAATAATATTCAATTAAATTACTATATTTGAATTTCTAGTTTCGAAATTTTCGATATCACTTATAGAAATGTGCTTAAATTTGATTGGCTGTTGTAAATCGATTAATTATTCCTGCAAATAAAACCCACTGATAGTTATCGATCACAATGTTAGTCACACAATTAGAAGCAATCATTTATTAGCTCTTCATTTGATATTAAAGCTGCAATTTTCCTGAAATTAAATTAAAAAATGTCATCGCATTAAAAGTTAGAAATTGTAAGGAGTGTAAGCAGTCTACCGAGAGACCGATTTGGTGGTTCTCTCCTCTCAATACGGTGTGATTGGACTTTTATTATACCTTTTTATAATCCACACGGTAACGGATTCGAATATTTAGGGAATTAACTTCGCACTTACATACCTTCATGTAACTGTTGTGTTATCTTTGGAAAAAGTCCCAAATGGGTTCTGATAATCGGCAAGGAAAAGATTGAAATGATATTTTAAATATATTATGAAAACAAAGCCTGGTTATGCCAGAAATTATTAATAACCACGTATCCAGGGTTTTATTATCCATTGAAGAAAATGTGTTTTGTGAGATTTGTACTTTTCATTCATATTCATCTGTATGGGTTGAATAGGAAATGTAAATTATTGGAATTCAGAATGGTAGAAAATCACTGGTTTATACAGAGGCAATGTAAATGGAGCAGCTCGAATCAGGTCACAATTTTGATTCAGTTCGAAGTAATGTTTCAGAGTATCTTGGAATAAATTGACAGTGTGTTTATTCCTAGCAATCGAATTACATAAACCTGAAATATAACTCCAATCTTTAAAATTAGTTAACTAGTTTAACTTAATTTAAGAAGTAGCCTGCCTTCCAAACAGACAGACTAAGTTTCGACAATCTTATAATTTATCAAAAATTATGATTTAGGATTTCTAGGAAAAATTTAAAGAATTTCGATAATAATAAAGAAGGTAAATTAACCCAGATTAACAGCAATCAAAATGCTACACGTAGTTGATCAATTTAGATGAGTTAGACGCAACATTTTTCACAAAAGAATTTTTTTCGTCAAATTTGAGATTGATCTAGGCAAATGTTGTGAAAAGCGACAGCTACGAATATTATCGACTAAGGTACATTGCGAAGAAGTACATTATCGATTAAAGTGAAGTGTATTAGTGCTTGAAACATATTCGTGGAGAAGATGTGTTTGGTGGAAAAGTATATTTTAGTATGAATGGTGAAAGATAAGGTTATTGGAAAGAATAAAACTACTTTCAAACTCATTATTTGATTCACCCAGAAAGATTATCAAAAAATTATGATCCAGAAAATTGGAAAAATAACAAGGTTTTTCAACACATAGACAAAGTATTGATATGAAATTGTGATATTAAATTATTGATAATGGCCGACAAAATTGCTCGCCTAATGCAGCTTAAAAATGATGTTGATCTGGTATAATATTAATATATTAAGTTGGACACGTTCCTTCCTTTCCTTTGTTTACGTTAGATCATCCACTTGGTTCTTGTGCATCCAAAAATAACGGACAAAAAAACAATTCGATTCGCATACTAAAGATTTTCGAAGTATTCCAAATTGATCCAAAGAATCCACAGAAAATTTCTGTTTGACAAAATCTTTTATTTAGGACACTGTTATCAGGCTTGCATTTCCTCCAAAGATCTCAATTTTTAGAAATTATCGATAGCCTTTATTCGAATATTTTCCAAAACAAATCAACACGACCTGAAAATTTATTTTCAAATTGGAGTCACAATGCAACCAAATAAGTATTTTTGGAATTGATAAATACAATACAAGATTATCTTCACAGTTTTGTGATTGTTGAAAATAAAGGAATCTTTTAGATGAGTATGTCAGCACATTCGTGAATTTTATTTTGAAGAATAGAAATAAATGGCAGTAATATTTAATTGGGCTGAATTTTTGTGAAACCACTGAAGTTAATACAATTTGTTTTAATCTAGTGCTATCTTCAATGATTTTATTGATTTTCTTTGGTTTTACTTATTATTTTATTTATTTATTACTTATTTATCATTCCAAAATCATCAGTGGCTCCGATGTGAAAACTGTGAACATTTTATGTAGCTAATTAGAGCGAGATTCTTAATATTTAGATTTCAATTCATGACTTCAAAAGCTTAACAAATCTGTATCTGAATTAAATAGGTAATTTTATATGGTTGAATTGGCTCTGAATTTTATTTAAAAAGAATGTCGTGATGTGATTTTTAACTTATGCAATGTCTGCTTTAAGGTTTGTTACTGAAATAACTTGAACTGAAGTAAAGGCAAGTAGAGAAAATGAATAAACAAAATGACCATGAAAACTACACGAAATATCGCATGAAGCTTTGCCGTAATTCATAATAAGATTGTGACATAAAGGACAATCAAAGGAACAATTATTCATGGGATTCACATAAAAGAATTAGCGGAATGCTTGATTTCTACCAAAAGAATAATCTTAATAACCAATCGTTTCGCTTTTGAAAGATCTCAATTTAGTTTTCACGGTATAAGTAAGACGTCCACTATTCGAATGAAAGAAATAATGATAAATACAAGCTTAGGACCAAATTTAGAGATCCAACAATTGTTTTTCAAATCTTCAGACGTTTTAGCTATGTTCCATTGAAAATTTCATTGATTTTTGAAACAATTAAAAAAACCCACAATTGTCATTCATCAACGTAATTTCTTGGGAAAATTAGATATTTGCAAACCAGTGGCAAAGTATTCCTAAATCGAGATATGTCTGGTTTTTTAATCTATCTAATACATAATTTAGTATTTTCTTTCTACCTAATTGATTCAATGAATATCGTTTTGATGTGGCTTTTGAACTCTTCAGTTGATTCTTATTCGATATTGAATGAATCGATTTCATATTGATAATTATATTTTCAAGACGTAACAGACTCCAAAATTGGACTGCATATGAACCGTTTCCAATTTCATTATCGATACCACAATGCTGTTTACGATAGTTGTGTGGAATATTGTTTACAATAGCAGATTTGTTTTTTATTTTTCACTCCCAAATTTTGGTTTTTGTTTAAAATCGAGTGATGATTTTGAAATTAGAACGAAAAAGCTATTTCTATTAAAAGGCTTTAAAATAGATTTCGATATGGAAATATATATAAGCTTGTTGGGTTACTTTTGATATGGTCTTTCAATCGATATAAAATCAAACATCATGATAAACTCACAAAAACCAAAATTAATACCAAAACACTAAAATCAATAAAAAAAATAAAAAAAAAATATTTAAACAATTCACTGTGATTCTTTGTTGTGGAACTCTATTAAGATTTTCATTCCATGAAATCTGAGAAGTCGACATAAACAATCAACATATGACTTCATCAAGGTACGCCTATTTTGGGATAATGTGAAATTTACCTCACACGATAGTCACGTATGAATCGTCGTTTCGAATGGACATTGCTTAAATTTTCACCTCTTCGATTTGCCTTCATCAAACAATCAATAACAGCAAACTAATAACAGAAAACAACAACAAAACAGATAAACATTCTTTTTATTTTGTATACAAATAGATCGGATTAACGATAAGCATAACGAACGTTAAAATAACATTAACATCTACATAGTAAATCTAAATCGGTACTTATATATTTATTTATTTTTCTCAATCTTCCAAGATCAGATCGGCTGACAACAATCCGTAAAATATCCATCAAAATATAAGTTCAAAACGATATCGATTTTATATATTTTCATTTTTGTCACTGGTTTTTTGTTTGTTTATCTAATAAATCTCGAAATCTCATTTCATTATTTATATCAATCTTGATCCAATAATAAAGATTATTCCATTTCATTTGGGTTTTTGTACGAAAATATATAATAACGTGATTCGATCGATAATATGAAATAAAAACCAATATGGATGTCCAGCATCAAAATTAAAATTCAAAACACTTTTTGTGACAAATCCACAATGTGACGGCCGTACAATACAAGCCAAAATAGTCAGTATTAAATATTTGAATCTACGACATCTGTATACATGATCTGAGAGATAATAATAGTAATAATAATAATAATCGTAACCATAATTATAATATTAATAATAATGACAGTATCGAATTTGACTTGAAAACGATAAAAGTCATTTTTTTTCGAAAAATCTGTGACTATTTGCCTATTGATGATGTCGAGAGACGCCTGGTCTGCACTGCAGGATGAGGCAATTCCGATGCAATCGAACTATATAGTTTGTACCAGCCAAACACAATAGATGAAAAGTCAAGGTCATCGAGGAGAATTTCACAGCGACCCATAAACGACTTTTTATCCATTCTACTGTATTCTCCCCAAACTGTAGCCTAATAAACAAACACAATAGAAACCCATTAAACAATATCATTAAATGAGCTGTAAATGTATGATATTTATCAAAATACTTTTTAAAATTATTATATATTTAGGAAAACATTAAATAATCTAAAAATCAAATTAATGTAAAAGTATGAAATATATTTCATTTATTCGATAATAATAAAATAAATAATAATTAAGGGTGTCATTTTTGCCATTAAAAATGGAGGCTTAAGTTAAAAAATAAGGTCCGAAAATGAAATTTTTAATTTGTTGAATGTATTGCAAAATTCTATATAGTTTATTTAATAATGTTCTTCAAAAACATTTTTAATTTTTTATTTAAGTATTTAAGAAGAGTTTTAGTATTTTGAAATAAAATATTAAATAGACTAGAGCCTAAAAATCTTCTAAAATTTGATTGTTTGAAAAAATGAAAAAAATAAATCGAATTGCAATTTATTGAAAATTTGCGAAGACCTGTTTTTTAACATTGGAAATAAATTGAGAGATATTCTCAATTTTTACAATTATTTTATAAAAATAACCAATGATATCATTAAACATGTCTGTAATTAACTAACTCGATTTATAATTATAAAAATTTAAATTTAAAAACTCAAATAATAATATAGAAGTTCTGTGATTGGAATGGGAACTTGGTTTTATAACTATGCTTTGTCACCACTAGACATCTTAAAAAATGAGATATAAACTGAATTATACGAATAAATTAAACATAGCAGTTATATATATAGTTAAGTAATAAATTTGCCTGATGCGCGAAAATCCATTATAACGAAAGTAGGTCAAAGGACCCTTTTCTTAACTTAAACCACATTATTATTAATTTTCGTTGGGAGCATTGTGAGAATATTAAATCTTTCAAGATTTAATTTTATATTAAATTATATTAATGTGTTTAAGTAACTATTTAAAATCATAAATTGGTGTCTTGTTTTTGCAGTTAGTTTTTCATGCGTGTTTTATAAAATAGTACTGACTTACAAAGATAGCCTAGATAAATCCCATAGAACCAGTTCCAGCTGATAAATACCATTGAACCTGAATATATATCATCTTGGTTTGAAATTCAATAATAAATAATACGAAAACCTTGTTAATACAGCAGTTCTCGAGTTCATCTGAGTTTCAAATTTTCCCTAGCAAAAACCAGGTCAATGCATATTTTAAAATTTTATGTGAAGTCAATTTAACGAATTCACTTGTTGGATTAAAGCACAACAGTGTGACAGATTGAGAATTTTGTCCCTATTAATAAATTATTGATCGAAAACCCAATGGATTTAATTGAATGTATACAGTCCGTTACAAATACACATCTTATTATGGTCATCATAAAATCAAACGATAACATAAACCATCATTGTTTAGAAACGTTTAATAGGTTTTCCAAAATCAGATTTCCATTCATGGATTTTTGCAATTATTTTCTCGCAATATAAAAAAAAATCTGGAATTATTTCCTGGTGCATTTGTCGATAATTGTAGGTTATATATTTACTTCACTATAATTACAATGTCCATTACAAAGATAATTGTTTGCTTCGTATCTACGTGAGATGCTTAATTATAGACGTTGGCATCAATGTGTGGCTAATGTGCAGGAATAAATAATGTGAGATAATTGTCAACAAATATATCTACCAAATATCAATCCTGATCTGAAATTAGCATATTATAAAAAAACTTATTCTTATGGAAAGATATTTCATAATATAATCAGACACATTGATAGGTTGTCATTTCCAGGCTAGCGTCATCTATTAACAGAGTGATTTCTGGCAAATATCCTATTAAGATCGACAATAAAAAATATCAATGAAGCGCTTAGAAATTTTTCAGGCTGATATTTATTTCTTATGTTATTGTTTTATTCTCAAATATTTCTTTGTATTTTAATGAAAAATATATTTATCATTGTTTTTTTATTTGTGTTTCATTTCGTTACTTTTTTCTATACTTGATGTACAGGCAGTAATTAATGGTTTATGCAATATAATGCGCTTGATTTACGATAAAATGTGTTTCAATCAAAAATAATCTTTTAACCAATAAATTTGGCCACAATTGTTTCGTGTTTAGTGTCGAATGAAAATGAGTAATGTGAGGTTTATTTAAAAATACGATAAAATTATTGATAAATTGAGCCAAAAGATATTTTTTAAAAAATTATATTAAAAATTAATATAGCATATTAATGTTTATAAAAGGATCTTGCTTGAAAAATGCTGTCAAACTCTCAGTTTTGAAATTATTAAACGTAAAATGTAAACCTTTTTTAAAAAATAATATCCAATATCAAATGCGGATTAAAAATGAAGACAAATCAGGTGGAAATAAATTTAAAATTTGTTTGAAAAGTGATGTATTATTTTTTGTTCTACTTCAAAAATGACTTTTGATTTGACAATCAATACTGAAAACATGTTGCCAACTAACAAGAGAAATGACCAAAGATATAAATCAATACATAATCGAATTGTGAAGATGTGGCTGCAAAGTACTACATGTCTACTGATGAGTTGAAAGAACTACAAAATCTATTTTTCGACGAGGTATTTTAAATATTCAATAAAATAATACCACAATCAATGGTATCGATAATATAAAAATATAAAGCAGATATTATTCGAGGTTGATATGGATTTAATAGATAAAAACAGGTTGTTACAAGTTTTCGAAATAGCCTCTAAATTCAAATATGAAATTAATTGATTTATTATATTAAAAAACAATTTAAAATTCCCATAATCAAT
>JBBMOY011128885.1:0-10503 GCA_037951405.1 Platydemus manokwari
CCTATCATAGTTTTGGCCCTCCAAATTTTAAAAAATCAGCAATGTGGCCCTTTGCTGAAAAAGTTTGGAGACCCTTGTCTTAAGATAAAAATATTTTGTCATTATAAATAGTTTTATGTATTATTAGTGTGGGATTTATTTAAGAATATTATGAATAATTCAATTTTAGATTAAAAAAAAACTATAAATTTTAAATTAATTTTAAATAATTATATTAAAAATATTTGATATTGATATTTGCAAAATGGACTTGATTAAAACATTACTGTGAATCTCTCAATTTTTTTAAAAAAATAAAAATTAGTAAAAATAATTCTATTCAAAAAATAAAGATTTCAAAATAAAAATGTGAGAATTTTATTTTTTTAAAAAAAAGGTTGAAAACAATTTTAATATTAAAAATAAAATTTTTTAAACGGACGTATCATAAATACATATTATTTCTTCAGTGAATTCATGTCTTTTGATTTGAATATTTTAAAAAAATGAAGAAAGTTTTAGCAACTGATAATCAGTAAATAACGAAAAAAAGAATTTCCAAATTTAATAAAACACAGATTTAAATGAAATCGATAAAAAAAACTTTATGGCACTTAAATTGATTTACAAAATAAATTCTGTCATTCATATAACAATTAAATTAGCTTCATTTGTTGATTTTTTTTGAAATTGTGATGATTTTTCTGCTATTATTATTGCATTTTTCATTGTAGGGAGTTGGAACTGTAGTTTCTGGAACATGTTTAAAAGGTATTATTAGAGTCAATGATGTCTTGCTCTTAGGACCTGATCCATTGGGCAACTTTTCACCGCATCCTATTAAGAGTATACACAGGAAACGAATGCCTGTCAGGGAAGTAAGAGGTAGTCAATCAGCATCTTTTTCACTTAAAAAAATTAAGCGAAACCAAATTCGAAAAGTAAAACATTCAAGAGTATTCGAATTTAATAAATAAATACTGTAGGGAATGATGATGTTATCTCCCTCATTAGATCCTAAATCGTCATGGGAATTTTCAGCAGATTTACTTATATTGCACCATCCTACTACGATCTCAATAAAATATCAAGCTATGGTTCATATTGGTCCTGTGAGACAAACGGCGACAATTATTGGAATGTCGCAGCCTCATTTAAGAACTGGAGATAAGGCAGAAGTTAGGTTTAGATTTATAAAAAATCCCGAGTACATAAAGACCGGTGTGAGATTAGTGTTTCGCGAAGGGAAAACTAAGGCTGTAGGTATGTTTTCAAACTAATCATATAATGCTTGAATAATCGTTTGTGGTATCCGAAGGTACGGTCACGCAAGTATATCATTATGCTACCGGGGTGGCACAAAATCTACGACATCGAAACATGAAAAAAGAGAATGCAAGTAAAGAATAAGTTCGTAGGAAATTAAATTTCTGCTACAAGATATTTGTAATGTTTTATTTAAATACATTTATAAATATGTCTGGAAACGGGACATTTCTTTTGTAAATCGTAAATATTATTGTCCAAATCACTGTTTAATAAATATATTAAATTTTAGTATCAGAAATGATCACAGAAAAAATCACAAAAAAATATTCAAAATTAAATTTTCTGAAATATGCTTTGTTTTTATTGAAATTGATAAAAATATTTTTAATTTCGTCTGTTAAATATTCTAAAAAGTTTTGTCTTTTTATCAAATTTATTCGTTAACAACTTATAGTTTTATCAATGTCTGATTTCAGTGTTTTTGGCTAATTGAGGAAGGAAACTAATGACATAGTTATTTATATTTTTGATAAGATTAAATCACTTTAGTTAAACAAGGAATCTTCGTCAAATAAAAGCTTGTCTTTAAAATAATTAAGTTCTTTCGATAATAATAAAATAGAAAAATAAATGTTTAAATTCAGATAACAGATGGTCGTAAATAAATTATGAGGTTTGTTATCCGTATTTTAATTTATTTCACTATAATTTTTAAGAAATAAACTAATATACTCTAGTTATTGGCTATTTTATCATGGTGATTATATGTTCGATTTTATGAACGACTTTTATTCTGGTTAAATTATTAAATGCTAATTATTATTGATAATTAATTTAATTATTTACTTACTACACTCTTTTTAAGATTAAGATTAATTCAACAATAATATGAACTATTCGATAATTTAGTATGAGTAGTTAAAAGAGATGTTTGATGATTATTTCACTAAAGATCTGGCTCCTAACAGATTATTAGGTTGCGTGTAATAAATATAATACAATGTATTACACTGGCGATAACCAAACTTCTGATAGCAATAAGATATATTATAATAAAAATTAACAAACGTTTGGTGTATAAGTTTTACAGAGATAAGGCTGCGGTATCCTGAAGATGATAAAAATCGCCGACACTCTAATGTGAACATGGAAAAAATAAAGTCCCGTGATTTTAAAGCTCAACAGATTTGTATCGACTTTGTGGGATTAATTAGATTAATATTCACAACGAATCTCCTGTTCGAGATTGATGCAAAAATGTTGAAGATACGATTAAAAATAATGTTTACCATTTTGTATCTGATGATTGAAATTAAATTGAATGTAGGAAATTCTTTGCGAATAATAATTCCGTAAAGATAAATTGTATGCTGCTTGCGAATGTAATTGTCTGCTGATTTGATTCTATTCAAATGTGAATTATGGTGCTTATAAGCACATACACTAATTGGATATGAATAAAATAATTGTGCCAGAAATTTGTGATTAATTTTAAATGTTACTGAAGTGCGTACTACTTGTAAAGATGTAGTGATACAAGCAATATAGATACGACAATTACGTATATCTGATCCCAATGATGTATTAATGAATGTAAAATCAGAATGTATAGAAATGTCATTGTTCTCAAATAAAACAAAATTTTTTGCCAAAATGATAGTTAAATTAAATATAACTATATCAGAATTAAAATAAAATAAAATTCATAATATTACCTGTTGCTTTTGGGAACTTTCGATAAGACAAATATATTTTATCGTCTTTCGACCCTGTACCGATAGGAAACATTAATAGTAATTTTATGATAATAAAGTCACTATCTCTGTCTCCCGATTACAACATTCTATTATTCAGATTTACTACGGGTTCCCAAGGGGCTTCAAAGCGGGTATTGAAGATCACGTTATTTGCAAGTAGGTAGGCTGAATCTAAAGGTGATGCAAGTTACTTTAAAAATATTAATATTGTGTAGTACTGAAAAGACTGGTGATTACTTTATTAGTGATTCTAGAATTATCATATCAACAATCAATAAGTGCTTTCTCTATATCTTTATTCAATTAGAACACTGAATATTGGTTTAAAAATTAATTTACGAAACAAAAATATCAGCAGTAGTCGAAAATACAACAAAAAGGTTTTATGCAATATTCAGCGTGTCATTAAAGCGATTTGCTGAGAAATCCGTGGGCTCACGGAGAATAGTTCAAATATTAGAAGAGATTAGTTAATAATACTAGCAATTAAAAATTAATCAAATTATGGAATAACTCTTACTCCGCTCAACTGGTAAAAATCCGACAAATTATCAAAACAAAATATACTTCCTCCGAATGAATTTAACATGATCAACAGAATCTTTTCCTGTAAACACATATGTCCTCCTAGTGAATTTAATATGATTAACAACTATCGTATTGTAATAGTGACTTGAAGTTGTGTTCCGAAATTGTGTTTTTTGTGGTCAGATTTATGTATTTATAGTGATCAGCCATTGACCACATTGTTTTCTCTCAAATCATTTCAAATAATTTATTAAATAAGTTCATGTATTTTGCAATATGTCGCCCTATCTTTATGTGATTTTCAATCTGTGTTTCTTTATTCTTCGTTTTGATGTACCTTATTATTATTAATTACAATTTTTTATATTATTATTAATTATAATTATTTAATCTTATTTATTTATTTTTATCACTCATTATTATTTTAATTATTTTTTATATTGCCGTATTAATACTTCAGACTCTTTACTCCTTACAACACAATAAAAAAAATCAATAAAAATAAATGTCGACAGAATAATCATTAAATACTATTCAATCATGAAATATCAAGGAAACAACAAATTTTTCGTTAACACACAAAATTGTCGATTATTATTAAACAAAAATTTGTTTAATAGCACATAATATTGTTGATTATTGTTAGATTAATAACACATTCAAATTCCTTGATCATCTTGTCTGCTCATCTTCCTCCAAATCCATAGTTAAGGATTATGGATTGCGTTTTCTATACATTACTGTATACTGTATTGCACGGAATTATGTTGGGTAAGAGTATTTACAAAAATGTTGGTGCAATGCGTTTTATTGTTGGTGGGAGATCCCAACAACCCCTTAAGTCGGATTTCATTTGAAAGCCACAATTCATACGATTTATGTAACAATTATATTAAATAGATTGCTTTGCCATATTATTTCTTTATTGATTATTTAATATAGAATAAAAATAAACGATTTTTCATTTCATTGTTTTGACAATAGATTACATACCACTTAACCAATTCTGGATAGTAACCAACTTCCTAACGTAGATGATTGATACATAATTTATATAAAGAAACATAATAAAACCTCTAATTATAATCATTTGTTTATATTTTCCAAAAAAGTCCATAATTGATCTCTGCTTCTTCTGAAGTTTGGTAACAAATGCTTCAAACCTCTCTTTAAATTTACTCACTTCATCCACAAACGATTTCTGTCTTTTTGTAAGGGCAAATAACACTATTGTTTTAAATTAATGGTTAATTCCTAGTATTGTAGATATCGGTAATCCATCAATTTTGTCTTCCAATTCATTCATTTCAATTATTAAGAATGACTGTGAATGTGCTTAATATGCAGGGAAAAATCAACACATAAGTATGCACACACCATTAACAATAGTTGGAAGATAATCCAAATTACGACTTAGTTATACGATGTAACTTCTAAAATTCATTCGATTTACAAAATTAAAAATCCGGACTTTTGAAAGCACGAAGAGATATTTGATATATCCCGATCCGACTAAAGCGGACTCGACTATAAATTGTTACTAAGAGTACACATTACAATTTCTAGACATTATCACATACAGGCAAACCTTTCATCAGCATATTTGATCGGAAAGACTGAGAAAAGGAAGAAAAGATTTGTGATCCTATGGAGATCCATCGTTTTACATGAACAAGCGCCACACAATCATGCAGAATTTTACAGACATTCATTTTCTTTTTATCATTAAAACGGTAATTCACATCATCATCCATAACAATTTTTAGGTACACATCTAATTCGTTTAAATAAAATTTAAATCAGATAATCACTCATAGGTGGCAACATACAACATGTATCCATTATGAAATCAGATTTGACACATTGTGATCACAAATATATCTTCAATACCATAAACTGTGTTATTAAGAATAGATAAATATAAGGAATATTAAAAACATACAAGCTTAATATTACAGTAATATTTATTTGCTCATCGAGTTGACAATGAAAATTTACTTAAAGATCCCATTTCAGTGATAAATGATATTCAAAGTACCTCTTTTACGTCAATGAACTCTTAAAGAATTTAAGGCTACTAATTTCTCTTGAATATTTTACAGTGTATTTTAGACTTAACAAAATAAAGAAACCTAAACTAATAATAGAGTAAGTAATTAAAATTGTTCATGATCGTGCAATATTAATTAGTAAGTTGATAGGATTAATTTATTAAAAATTTTAATTTGATTTTAGATGTTTTTTAAAATATTACAAATATTTTACGAGAAATATAATTTATTAACGGAAGGCTATATTTGTCGATCAATAATCCGAGTTGGTCAATTGAATTTATCAAGATTCTGAGTCGACTCATTCTCTTCCCGGCTATATTGTCCGGATTCACAGAAGTATTTATTTAAATAAACGAATTTGCAAAATGAAAATTTTTTTAGGAAAAATTAAGAACTGAAAAACATTTTAAAAGCTATTGGTTCTTATCGATATTTTAGCGGTAATCTTATTAACAGGTATACTTCAAAATTTAAATATTAACAGATCCACGATAACAAAAATCTTTTGTTCCATAATGACTGACAAATCAATGCTTAAGTTTTTTCTATTTAAAAAATTAAAATATTCTAGAACAAATTTGACGAATGATTCATGTATTTCAGTGAAGTGCAAAAATAATTTTTGTAGTATAATTAAAGCCACTTAAAACTTAATATTTAATTTTTGCAACTCATACAATTTAACATCATAGTAACTTAATTAGATCAAATTGCCTAAATTTATTGATTTTAAATTAACTTTCAGAGAATTTATTTAAGTACTGGTAAAACCAATTTCAGAATTGATTGAATTATCGATTATTTTATTAATCTAGTTAATAATTCATTTTAATTTATAGATTATTTAAAATAAAATAGATTTGGTAATTCCATATATTTTGATGACATTAAAATTTACAGAAAAACTGATTTTTATATATTTAAAACATCAACTTAATGCACTAAAAATTCGAAAAATTAGCTAATGTTCGCGTTGTTACCCTCTGCATCGGGTTGAGTGGACAAATGATGAATAGGATTCATTTGAGGGTTTTGATTGGATGTATTTGAGACTTGTTGATGCTGCATTTGCTGATCGGAAAAGTTCATGTTAGACAAATTATCAGAAGGTTTTCGAGCTGTCATACCGACATTTTGAAACATTTGCTGTTGAGGAAGCTGGCCTTGTGAGTATTGCTGGGAAACGTGTTGCGGGTGCTGTTGCTGAGGCATATTTTGGGGGTGAATGTTCTGCTGATGCTGAGGTGGCAAATTCGGTTGATGTTGAATAGGCATGCTTTGCGGATGTTGCTGCTGCTGTTGCTGTTGTTGTTGTTGTTGTTGCTGCATTGATTGCTGATTATGTTGCGGGATTTGATTTTGCATATGCTGTTGAGGGTTTTGCGGATATTGGATCGGTACCGGGTTTTGGTGATGTTGGAGCACCTGATTTGGTGGAAACGGACCTTGTTGGTGCTGAACAGGCTGGTTCTGCAAATGTGGTTGCGTAGCATTGTGATAGGGTGCTTGATGGTTATTGTTTGTTATTGGGTGGAATTGATTATGGCCAACGACTCGAGCCCGGGACTCAACAGTCTTTAATAGTTCCATGTGAAAAGCTTGTCGGTCGAGAAGCAATTGTTGTCTTTGTTGTTCCAGGACTTCGTATTCCCGCTCGATAATGGCCTCCAATTCCTAGTTATTAGAAAATTAACTTGAGGAAATGCACGAAACGTGAAAGAGACCTGGAATTGTTTCAATTTCACTTCCATTTTCTTCAATTGGGCTTCGACTAACTGGGCAACGAGTCCTTTGATTTTCTTTTCTTCGGACTGTGCTAGATATCTGGCTTTTGTAGCCGATGCAGCTAGAGCTACACTTGCGGCTTCTGCTAATCTCTTCGAATTTGAATCTTTCTCGAAACCTTTCGATTCCTCATCATTAGAAATAGGCTTTTCCACTAAATCTTTGTCTTTAGGCTCGATTTTAGTTTCATTATCCTCGACTGCAACCGGTGGGTTTTCACTGGAGTCCATTCGTTCAGTACCTTCAGATTCGGTATGCGATTCCGTTTCAACTATAAATTAATAGATCAATATACATTAATCGAAACCAACACACCTTTATTATCAGTTTCCGATTTCACTGAAGCAGACGAATCGACATTTTCCTTGATGTTCATCTTGACTTCTTCCTCTTTCATTTCATCGTGATCCATTTGATTCTGTTTTATCAATTAATTTGAGAATGAAAATCAATTCAAAGACTCACATTTCTATCTGGCCCATCTTGACCTGCAACCTCCTCCAGTCCAAATTTATCAGGATCCACGTTTTTACCAGCTTCAACTGCAATCGTTATTTTAGCTTTATGTTCTTTAACCATATATTCCGGAACTTCTTCCTTTAATCTACTAAATTCATTCAAAGCAGCTTTAGCTGCCTCGCTTGCTATCTAAAGATAAGGCGTGATAATTAGTAACCCATAAATGTATCACTCACTCGTGGATCCACACAAGATGCTAGAAATGCAACTGTGGACATTATTGGATTTCCAGATTTGCTAAATGGAATTGGCTGATAACATAATGTGTCCATTAGTGCAGCATCTCCTTCCAAATAGGGATCTTCGATCGGTAAACGTAGAAAGTACAAGATGCATTCCTCTTGAGTTCTTGAACCGACATGTTCTGCAACCTTATTCCAATCGTCTTTATACATTTCCAAACCTTCGAGTAAAAGTAATGTTTCTTGATCGGACCATTCCTTTGATCTGCTCTGTAACCCAGCAGGCGGTTCAATGTTTCCAGAATTGTTCTCATTAGCATCAGAACGATTAGAAGCAACATTAACATATTGATCTGTTTGTAATGAATAATCAGATATCGAATTTGGCATGCAACTTTCACCATTTGATTCGGCATTCTACAATATTAAAAGTAGAGAGTATCGATAAATATAATTATTGCTATTAAATATCAAAATAGTATTTTCTATTAAATAAAATTGAAGATTATATTGTGCTTTATATTTTAAATAATCAAGCTTGTTAAAAATCGATCGATATTCAATAAAAGAAATTTACTTTCGATAGTGCATTGTCTGTGCCTTGAATATCCTTGGCAGCGGCATTTTGAGTGGATTGCGTTGATATTTTATCAGCCAATGGAGTATTTGTTTGTGATTTCATAGCCGATCCCTGGCTACCCAAAGACTGAAGACCAGTTGCTGAATCAGTCAATACATGAAAATGTGATGTATTTGGAGGTCCGAGACTGCCAGCAGTTATCTTGCCTTCTTGATCTACCTAAAGGATTACATTAATACAATACATTATTCCTTTATCTTCTACTTGATAATTTATAAGGCCCCACTGTTCAAGAAATGCATGAACACGTAATATCGAACACACATCTCCTGTCAGATTTCGTCGACAAGCAGTAAATGTTAAATATTCTTGTGGATTGAGACGATAAGTATCAATCATAAAATTCCGATATGCCATATAAACTTCGGCAGATTTGCTCTTATTTTTACCAATAAAGAATTCTGGAAGTGCTCGTCTCTCAATGACATGAACGGAATTGTAATCAAACCAAGCTGAATAACTTGGTATAATAATGCAATGTGCTTGTTCTGTAACGCTCATATCAGCATGGAATGATTCATCAACATTATTTCCATTTGGTCCAGTTGTAGCTGAATTATTGTTTACTCCTATAAATTATCAAAATATAAATTAGTCACGCATTAAGAAATCCTATTGATTTTTAAAAATAAATACAACAAGAAATACCTGATCCTTGGGTTTCTTCATCTAAGTCATATAAAACATTATTTCTGTTATCAATATTACCAACTGCAGAGGCACCTCGAGAAGGAGTATTTCTACCTAAACTATTAGCAGATACTTCCTCAACACGGTTCGGACACTCTGGATCATCAAGATCTTTAGTGACATCATCATCTTCATAATCTTCATCCTAAGCAATTAATTTTTAAAAGTGAATGCATTATTATTAATATCGATACTTCTTTAACTTTAGATTTTCTCAAATTTGCGAGACTATTAGCTCGACCACCACTTTGTTTTCTTCTTTTGTTATTATCATCTTTATTTGAGGGTGAGGGTGATAACTTTCGCTTTTTCTTTTCCTTCTTCACAGATTGCGTATTAACTTGTGGTTGATCTCCAACACTTGATGGTTGAGAATTCACATTTAAAATAGCATTCAAATCATCTCCTATTTAAATTGATAAGAATTTAATGAAGTTATTGTTAAATATATTTATTTATTATCGTTCTTTCTCCGTTATATATAAAGGTTAAATACTTGTAAGTATTTTGTTATGCAATTCCATAATACATTTTGTTCTTTTGAGATTTTAAAATAATAAAAGTTACAAGTGACTCCTAGTTATTCAGAAAACTTTTCACTCGAGTATTATGTTCATTTGAATAAAAATTGTTTTATTCCATTAAAAATTACATTATAATTTCAATGCCAAAAACAAGGATTCTTCCTTAAATTACTAAAAAACGCTGGTAATTTAGAAAAGTATATTTGTTTCTGTCATTGAAATTGCAGCAAAATTATATTATGTGAGCTGTTGCTTAACATATGTACCGCATAATAAGTGTTGTGTGATTGGACAAGGAAATTTTTAAATTGCTGCTAGCGTTTTAAAATTACTGTATTGCTCAAGTATTAAGTTTTAAAGTTAACCAAAAAAATTAATTACTCCAGAAATATTTAATTACAATACATTGAATCTTCTGTTTTTTAATTTTTTTAAAACCATACCATATTGAGAGTCCATTATAAGATTTTCTGTGCGTGGTAATATTATATCTTTCATTTTATTAATTGATATTTTTACTATTTCTCTTATTATCATCTATTTAAAGTGTCCTAAATAAATTATTTACAAAAAATT
>JBBMOY011128996.1:0-10503 GCA_037951405.1 Platydemus manokwari
AAATTAATTTCTTTTCTTTTTATTTTAAGTTTTTATTATTACTATTTTTGTTTTTTATTTCACTTACTATTTTTATCCTATAAAAATTTTAATTTAGACTATCTTAATTCTGTGTTTCTGTTGTTGTTATTATTGTCGTTATTTTTATTATTACTATTATTGTTGTTATCATTATTATTATTATTATTATTATTATTATTATTATTATTATTCTTAATGTTATTATTATATTACTCATTGTCGTGTTTATTCTCAATGTGTTAATATTTTATTCTTGTTTCATACTACTCTACTGTCTATATTCGCTCTTTTCCAGTTATTATATTCGTAAACAGCTCATTGCTTAATTCTCATCATTGTGTTTTCTCGTAACAATCTTTCCCTCCAGTTTACAAAAGCAAAGATCAAGAATAAAATAATTATTGTTATACATAATTATCAAACTTCAAATAAGCAAATAAGCGAGTAACAAATAGCAAATAAAACAAATATCAGATATTGTTAAAAATCAAATCAATCAATCAAATTTTATTGTTTTTGTTAATAATTGGAATTTGCGGGATTGATTGAACTCGATGATTAATTTGGGATTCGGGATTTGTGGAATAAATATTGGTTTGAAGACTTTGAAGGTTCGACATTTGGTTATGATGATGAGCACGATTTGACGATTTTGGTTTTCGGATGATAGGGATTGATTATTGTTGGTTAAGAACTTATTAATGCTGGGATTTGAATCGGATAATTGGGATTGATTATTGTCAGTTAAGGATTGGTTTGACGAGGACGATGTTAACGATTTTGGTTTGATCAATGTTGTTATGTTGCTTTAGGGTTTATTAATGTTGGGATTAATTACTGTTGGTTTAGTTAGAATTGACTACTGTTGGGATTTTGTTAGGATTTGGGATTTGTTGATGAAGACAGGGTTGGTTAGTCTTGGGATTTGAATAAGTTATTTGATGAAGATGATGAAGGTGCATCCTCAACATTACTATAGAAAGGCATCTTCACTCGATGGGAAAGGTTTAGAAGTGTGAATCATGGGTTACGCAGACTTGAAGCGACAATAACAAAAATCAAAGAACCAGAATCTTCACTGGTTTGCATGCTCGCCATTGCTCAACTGATGGACACACAAGCAACAATTTCTTTATTGAATCGTTATTGGTGTTTGTACGTCAATATTTAGCAATCTAAGGAATGGCTTAGCACTGATAAATTAGTGATATTCCAGGTGAAACAAGATCTTCATCCTCATGAATCTTCATTTTCTGGGAATGGAATATCCATTACTAATTACTTGAACTGAAAAAAAGCCAACACGGAATTTTTTGATCAACAAATGGAATGACTCAACCCAATTACTCAAAAGAAAAGATCTAATCGATAGCTTGAAGTTATTTCGCTGAACGACAATACCGACCCCTATCGACACTATGATAAAAAAATCATTGAAACCTGTTGGACTGGCCTCTTTCGATAAATTTTAAATGCTATACAAGGAGTTTTACTAAATACTGATGAGGTAATCAGAGCTTGATCGGAAGATGTTGATTTCTATCAACGAGATATTGAAAATCTTGTTTAACGTTTTATGAGGTTGTGTACATCAAGGCAGGATACATTATTGATTAGTTGTTAATTTTTATTGAAAAATAAACTTTAAAAAAAATTTTAAAGATGGACCTTAGTATTCAATCCTACATAATTAATGAACAATAATTATATAATTACAATGGCGAATTGTATTGCAATGATTTAAAAGTAAGCTTGTGTAGGGCAATAAAGCTTCCATTAGTATACAATATTAATGACAGGAACTCTAATTAAATGGAAGGTTATGTTAAGCATTATGAATTTATTTTAGAATAGGTGAACAATATTCTTTTGAACAATTTCACCAAGCTGATTTTGAGTAGATATTTAACTTACGTGCATTTTTTCTTAAAGTTAATAAATAAGTTAATAAATAAGTCCTACTTGTGGATAACTTTTATTACAATTAAAATCATTAAAAATATATATATATATATTCTAGAAAACCAATCTTCAACTAACCTTGTGTATTTGAAATTATTTGAGATTTAAATTTGTAATTCTCTATTAACTTTTTATCAATCATTTCTGTTGTTATTTACATATTATTCGTATCAAATACGGCAAAAATCGCATATATGACCTACATAAAATACTAATAATAGATATTGATAGAATCAGTTACTTAATGTGAGTATTTGTATTTCAACGCCCGTAAATTGTATTCAGTCACAATCAATTAAATCAAAAAAATAACACATCGTATTGTATCTATTCGTGTTCCGTTTATTTTCTTTGAAAAGAAACATTATCCGACTAAATATTCCTATGACTCTGATAATTCACAACATCATAAAATTTAAATTTATAAATAGTAAGATATACTAATCCAATAATAAATCGATAATACATTAAACTAATTTATTAACAATAATCGGTTAGTTTGCTATCAAATGTGGAAACTTTTTCTTGAATTCCAAATTTATTTTAAACAAATACATAAACAGATACTTTTAGTTTATTTATAATAAATGTCTCATTAGACATCTATGTGATAAAAATATCATTTGATTTCGTATTTTAAATTCAAAAATGGTTCTATGTGGAAAAATGGATTTTATAAGATTGTGACCACTGTTTGCTAGATTCTTTTTTCAAATCTTAATCGAAATTTTGTTTATAATATTGATGTGATTTTCGCAACTCCTTTTTAAGAACTAAAAGATATTCTTCAATGGAACAATAATTGCCCTAGTCTTCAAGCTATCTACAATAATTGTTCTACGAAATAATAAAAAAATTAAAAATAATTATAATATTGTTACTTCTCAGATTTTAAACATTTGCAAGGTCCAATATGATGATTTATATATTGAGTTTAATTTCTAATACCAATTATTTTAGACGTTAAATGATCAGCAAAACATAATCCAATTTATTGTTAAAATTGTACCATAGAATTGTTGATTAATTCAATCTAACTCAAAACGGTGCTCGAATTTCTTACATTTTAGAATTTTTTGAATGGAGAACGCCAGTACTCTTCTATTGAGCTCTCATATATCTCAACAATCATTCAAAACATTATTCATGTACAATCAAATAATAAGATTAAGATTGTATATAACCAGATAGTCATATTTAAAACATTCTGTTGCTTAATTTAAACAAATTAGGATGCTTTTGGTTATCTTATTAATCACCATTGGCAATTTACAAAAATCTTAATGAGGCTTATTAACAGAATGAATAGTTACAATCAATAAATTTTAAAAACATCAAAATAATATTTAAGAGAAATTTAATGTAATCATCAAATTAATAAGTTTATTTTTATATTCAATATTGATTTTAAGTTTACAAACATATAATTGCTTCGATACATTGTCACACAATATTAACAAAACAAAGTCAATATGAGCAATTTAAGATTTATATCCAAAATTCAAGTCACAACATTATGTTTACATTCAATTTCATACCGAATTTCACCCAATTAGTAAGACAACAATTTATGTGCAAAAATCAATACCGCATATATTATACGAAATAAAGAACGGCTACTATTCTATAATAAATACATAATACACAAAAATGTCCCCTTTAACTTCATTCCTTAAGTAACGATTGCAGGAATAGCAGAAGCTTCGTTTGCTTTGAGATCTAGCATCTTTGAAGTTTGATCGGTGGCTCCATTTGTTATTTCTGGTAGATCTGATTCATTAGGTGGGGGTTTATTTGATTGCTGCATTTGTACGGTGAGCTTTTGAATAAGATTAGTTTGTGTTAGACTGAGTCTTTGAGAAACTGGTGCCAATCGAGCAAGAGATGCTGGGAGTCTAGCAACATCCTGCTTCATGTCAGATAGGAGATCTTCCAATTGAGTGAGTACTGAAAATATTATATTAATAATTGACGTGCAAATCTCACTTACAGATGTGAATGTAAATATAATATCTAATGAAAAATATTACATAATCTAATAGATAGTAATAATAATGATCATAATATAAATAATTATTATTATAAAGTCAATAATAATAATTTAAATTGTTTATTATCAGTAATAATTACCTCGATGCAAAACTGGAACAAGCGTTTTATTGCCTTGAACAGCTTCTGTGTAAACATTTTGTTGACTGGTTGCAAGACATTCAAGTTCTGTGAAACGTCTATTCAAATTTTGCACCTGGTCATTAGGAGAATATGCCAAATTAAGCTGAGCAGCACGCCTCAATTGTTCCTCGATGGTCAATGCTTGCTCTAGCAGTTTGAATCTACGAGCCAAAAATCGATTCTTTATTTCCAGATAATTGGGTTTTTGTTGCTCATTGCGAAAGGGTTCGTTGACTATTGCAAAGCGGACATCATTGTGAATATCTTGCCAACGCCCATAGCCATGTGCTACTACTCCTGCCAATAACCAATAGTCGTGTTTTCTGTGCCATATATCCTGTTCATGCCCTTCAACAAGAGCCCTCTGCTCATTTTGCCAAATTGTATGCAACTCTGTGAATCCACCATCAGCAATGTTGAACATGAATTTGTTCAAGGTTGGCTTAGGCTCCCCTTCTGTCATAACAACATCAGGATTTTCGGTGGTTTCTATTTTCGTTTCATTTTTCATTTCAACTTTCATATCAGTGCCTGCCACCTCATTGTCTTGTTCGGTTTTAACAGTCTCTTCTAATTCCTCCCTGGGGGCATACTCTGGCATGCTATATTGACCGTTGATCTTCTCAAATTCTTGCACTTTCTTTCGAACAACTGCCATTATTCCAATACGAGTGAGAACGTGTTGTCTCGAGACACCTTCTCTCGGTACCTGATCACTGTAGCAATCAGTGTTGTCCGATTCAGGTTCACATAAATGCCTTAAAAATAGGTGAATGTAAGCTCTCATGACCCTATCGCTCTTGCATCGCAATTCCCGAACCATCCAATGACTATTAATAAAGTCCATCGGAGGGAGACCGTATCTCATAACTGCGTTAATAAATGCTTTTCTTTGTCGAACATTGAAACCAAGAACTTCAAGCTGTCCATTTACTTTTACTAACAACGGTGGCATTTTGGTGCCATCGCGTTCTCGTTTACTACGCCTGGTACCAATGATTTCACCACGACTTTCATCATATTCTTCGTCATCTTCCTCCTTAATTTTTAATTTCAATAAAAAAGATACAAAACACAAACTACTTTATTAATCGAACCAGATTCGTGATCGCTATCACCGACAGCATCATTCCAGTTATCATCTTCTTGCTGCGTAGCAGAATAATTGACTTGCTTCCTAATTCTTTTACCTTTTCCTAAGCTCTTAGATAAGTCTTCTTGATCTTGTTCATAATGATGCCGTAACAATTTCTCCCAATACGTTGGGTCAGCTGGGTCGAGATCTTGTTTTATTATCTCGCCTCTAGTTTCTTCATCATCATCGTCATCATCGTCATCATTTCCTGAGATTTCTCTTTTACTATAATGAGCAACTTTGAATGAGCTGAGGTAATCTGTCATCATGTCTTCCTTTTCCTCAATACCTTGTTGACTACGATCAATCAGTCTATCGATAGCACCGTCATCATACACAATTTTGTGATCATCTTCTAGAAAATTGTTAATAAATTCATATATCTCAAAAATATAAATTTATCTTTCAAGAATATTAAATATATCCTTTGCTCTTATGACAATTGCAAAAAATTATAATCACATAGTTTTAAAATTTCATTGATAATATAAAAAGGTAATTTTATCTATAACTTTATTATATTATTATACTTATTGTTATAAGCAATGCCTCAATATTGATTTGTTTCAGGTTTCCACATTATGACGAATTATCATGTTTCCGAAAATACAAGAAACGAAATATATCAAAAGCTTAGAAATTATGGGATTTATGAAGATGTTTAAACTGAATAAAAATCCATGAAATATAACTTGAAACAATTGCAAGCCGAATTGAAATCAAGCACATTCTATTATTTTCATTAAGTATTCAATACTGTTTAAAATAAAGTCAATTTTTATGACAATCTCACTAATTATTGCAGAAAATTATAAATCACAAATTAGTATGCTTGAAGCGAATCAACTCCTTTATCATACGTGTTTTTTTTAGAAAATTAGCATAAAGATCGGAAAAAATCGTATAAAATGTTTATTAGTTAGATAATAAGGCAGTTGTTATGATAATAATTACGAATAATCTAAAAAATATTACAAAGTATAAAATATGGAATATAATTAATAAATATAAATACATATATGTATATTAGTATGAAAATAGCGAGTTGTTAAGCATTTATTTATATAGAAAATCATTGATCTAACAATCAATCAAGTAAATTTGTATACAATTAAAACGAAATATCAATATCTAGAAAACATTAAATAACAGTATTGAATATATCTATGGATAACAATGGGATTTTATTTAGTTCTACATGTTTATATGTTGATAATAAAATCGAATTAATGTTGAACATCATATAATATTCAATATTTTTTATGGCTTATTTTTCGTCGTATTTATTTCTATTCTTAATTTAATAATCAATAAACAGAATAAACAAAGGTAAATATTGCCACCATTAATATTTCAGACAATTAAATGACCTTAACGAAACATAATCAATTAATGAAAGAAGTATTTTCAATATTTATCGTTATGATTTTATAAATAGAATAGAAAATATTAAATCTATTATTAAGACTCTTACCATCAGTTCCGTGCTCTTTAAACAAATCTTCGGTACCAAATTTTAAGATTTCATCTAACTCTTTCTTTGACATAGATGCACCTCCTTTGCCACCCAAACCCGGTCTAACCACAAGATGAGTCAACATCATTTTCTTTTTGGCCACTTGTGTTACTCTTTCTTCAACTGTATTTCTGGTAACAAATCGATAAATCATGACTTTATTTGATTGACCAATTCTATGTGCTCTTGAAAAAGCTTGTATATCATTATGTGGATTCCAATCAGAATCATATATGATGACAGTGTCTGCAGTTGCTAAATTAATACCTAAACCACCGGCTCGTGTTGATAACAAAAATACAAAAGATTGTGAATCAGGAGCGTTAAATCGATCAATCGAATCTTGTCGTTGCTGGCCTGTCACAGCACCATCGATACGTTCGAATTTATAACCCATGTAGTCCATAAAATCCTCAAGAATATCTAACAATCGTGTCATTTGTGAGAAGATTAGAACCCTGTGACCTTCCTTCTTTAATTTTGGTAACATTCTATACAATAACTCTAGCTTTCCCGAAGCCTTAATTAATGCTAAACCTTCATAAGCGCCATTTCGCAATTTCGGTGCCTCTTCACTACCAGAAGGGAAAAGATATGGATGGTTACAACATTTTTTCAAATCCATCACAATATTTATCAATGATATCTGACTACCACCTCCTTTTACACTTAAGGCATCAAAGTTCCTGGTTAGAATATATTTGTAAAACTTAGCCTGCATTGGACTAAGCTCGACACGTACAATAAATTCACCTTTTGAAGGCATATCAGTGAGAACATCTGCCTTTAATCTACGAAGTAAATGTTCCCCGAGTATTTCGTGTAATCTTTTAACTTGTTCTTCCTTCGAGATATCTGCAAATTCATCCAAAAACCCTTGCATGTCCTTGAATTTTTCAGGTGTCATGAAATGCAATAAGTGGAATAATTCTTCCAAATTATTTTGCAATGGAGTACCGGTCAACAAAAGTTTATAATTGATTTTATACGTGCTTAAAATGCGAAAGAACTAAAGATATCATAAAATAATATTTTATAGCCCATTAAAAGTTACTTTTGATTGATTATTTTTCAAACGATGGGCTTCATCGACAACAAGAACTTCCCATGGTATTGATCCCAACAATGCTTGATCTATGCTAATTAATTCGTAGCTTGTTAGCAACACGTGAAATTTTGTCCTAGTACCTTGGCGCATTCGACAGGCATGTTTAGATGTGCGCATTGCGCCTTCTTCGAATGAAAATTCGTGTTCTCTAAATAAGTAATTTTATTTCCAATTTGATTAAGCACTCTGCCAACATAAAAAGAAATTTTATATTTTTTTTAGTTCAAAGTTTGAGAACAATCATGTGATAAATAAAAAGAATTTTTAATTTAAATACTCTAGAAAACTAGTTATTCATAAAATCAACATTCATAATATATAATGGAAAAATGTTACGTTAACTGAAATAAGTATAATATTTATATACATTTCAGATTCACCTAACTGAGTATTTCTTTCATTGCTCATAATAAGTTCAAATGGAACTGTCAATCTATCTTGAGCCGTTTCGATAATCTGATTGTAAATAGACTTTTTAGAGATATAATATTTTCAAAAATCCTAGCCAAACAAATTTAACCTGACTTGGTACTAAAAGTTTCAATAAATGGAATTTAATTTTTTTTTGTTTTTTAAACAAATACTAATATAGAACTAGAAAACTGACAAGTAATACAGAGCAAATGAAAAATAGCTTTTCTATAATGATGAGAGAGTTGATAGTTACCGAGTTTGACTACATATATCGTGTTATGATTTAAAACCACATTATTTGAGATAAGCAATCACAAAAAGCCGTAATTAAATAAAATACAATTTCCAACAATTTAATATAGATAAAAGCAAGAAAGGTTATCGAAAAGCAAACCATATATGCTTTGTGATTTGAGCTTTAATATGTCAAGAATATGATTTTGGTTAAAATAATACTAAATCACAATAAATAGAATATTCAAAATAATGTGTTATTAATGTTAACATTCCATACATGGGAGGACGATAAAAAATTTCACATTATTTAAATTAAATCCAAAAATAACTATCATGCGTAAATTAACAATAAATTTTTGATTATAGCACAACATATATATAAAATTCATATTTCCTCAATTATTTTACCCCATGTCTTAATTACCGGTGAAACCTGATACAATATTTTCATGATTATTTTTACAATAAAAATTTCAGTTTGTACAATTTCTATCGGATTTTATATAATCTTAGAAAGACATCACTGTACATTATTATGTATAAATGAATATTTATTTCAATAAATATTACCTAACTACAGCTCTCGAGTCTTTGTCACCTACGTAGGTGACCACATAAAAATCTGGAGCCCAAAATTCGAATTCTCTTTCCCAATTTATTACAGTGGACAAAGGAGCTGCAACTAAAAAGGGACCCTTTGAATGACCCTGAATAGATATTATTAAAATATATAATCGATTTCATTATACAAACTTCTTTGTAAAGTGAATACAAGAATGTTATCGTTTGAATGGTTTTTCCTAAACCCATTTCATCGGCTAATATAGTATCAACTACATTTCCAAATGAAAATCTTAGCCAATTCAAGCCTTCTAATTGGTATGGGTGTAATTTTCCTCCTGTTTCTTCTATGTAATCAGGTTGCTTTGATAATCTTTTTTTCAACTATATCAATATATTATTAAGCGATAAATAAGTTTTTTTTACGATTTACCTCTGTCACTGGATGTTCAGGTGGAATTTTTTTCATTATAATTTCCTTCGGAATGTTGCAATTTTTAAATTTTTTCTTATAAATATCACCGCTAAATAATTTTCGCATGATATGATATTCTTCAACTAATTGCTTCATATCAACTATTTCATATTCACCATCTAATTGTTCCCAAGTGCATTCATCATATGCCAAATCTCTCCATTTGATTAAATACCAAACGCTATTGTTCCGATGCGTCATATGATCAATAATTCTATGTATCTGCATCCATTCAGGTCGAACGGACCATTTATAGAAGCGTTCCTCAAGATTATGAGGATCAGCTACCTTTTCACGTGCTCTTCCCCTATTATGGATTAAATATTTAAATTTCTTTCATATGTAATAATTAATAAAATATAACAAATAATAATATAATATAGTATAATTAATATAAATATTTGATCTTTGCTTCATTTCTTTGGTTTTGTTTAATATTCAATATAAAAGACTTAAATCCATATCCCAGAAATACATTAATTCTAAATAACCAAATTATTTTTTACGCAAAATAAATATAGTGGCTATCTCATCAATTATCGAAACCACTTGGATGCACATTTTATTTCTTTCTAAATGTTTTCTTTCACCATCTTCGAAAAACCAAAACTTATCACTTCAATGTTATAGTTAATTTAGTTCATCAAGATATTTTTTTAATAATTTTCATTGTTTATGATTACAATTCAATTGATGTGTACGTGTTCAGCTATGTAATTCGTAAAAAAGTTTACGATAGAATTTAACAAAATTTATTTTCGTATCAGAATAATATAAATATAACTCGTATGTGTCATACAGATTTAAATTGGCCATTAATTGTATTTGACTTGATCACCGGTGATTTCAATGATAAAAATAGTGATAATGTCTGAATGTCAAGATATCTTGTTACCCTTTGT
>JBBMOY011129107.1:0-10500 GCA_037951405.1 Platydemus manokwari
TAATTTAATATTTTCTTCTTGTTGATCTTGAATTGATTTGTTTATATTTTCCTGTTTTCCCTCAATAGCTTTTAAATATTTATTTCCTTCTTCTATGGCTAATCGTTGTTTGGTTTGATTTTCAATAACTGGTTTTAGTAAAGGTTTAGAAAAATCTTCAATGTCTTGATTTAATAAAATCTTTGAATATTGTTTTTCTTCAGCATCTGTGTTTAATTTTTTTCTTAAAGTTATAATCTTTTTTAATTCTTCAATTCTTTTATTTAAATCAAATCCATTCATTTTTTTGAGATGATTAAAAAAACATAAGTTACACAAACCTACATTACTAATCTCTATGCAGATTCTAAATAATTTTTCTGATCAGGATAACGAATCTTAAAATCTATTACTGATAATTCATCATCAGTATAAACATCATATCTGATTTTATTTGGATCCATTTTTATAAATGGTTATTTTTAGTAGTGTTAAGGTATTACTCAAGTGTATATAAAATTGTCTTTTATTTTTAAAAATGGGTGGTATGTCAAAAAATGATTTATTTATTTATATTATTTATTTATTTTTATTTTATTTATTTTTTTAATTTATTTTACTTATTTTATTTTATATTTATTTTTTTTCATTAATTTTTTTATTGAAAAAAAATTATTTTTTAAACGAGGGGTATTTTTTTTTAAAAAAAAGTGGGGTATCTTTTTTTTTAATTTTTTTTGGGGTGTGCGCTATAATAGCCCTTTTCCCTCTACTAATTTTAAATATTGATAAATATATTCAAATTAATCGACCTATCAATTTTCGAATTATGAAACTTCAAACAAAATGTTTAAATGCTGGTTGTGAATCAATAGTTGAATTGATAATGGTAGCAGATCACCTACAGAACTGCACAAAGAACACTCAACAATGTTCACCGTTCAATTATGAAAAATTAACGAATGACAACATGAAAGATCATTTCTCCAATGATATTTATCTTGATATAAAATTATTTATAAAAGAAATCCACAAATTGTCATCAAAATATATCGATCTCGAACAACAAATGATAAAAGATAAACAAACAACACAAGTAAAATCGATATTTATCAAATTATATTTTGTGATTGACAAATATTTTAGAAAATTATTGCAGATTTGCAGAGAAAGGAAAATGAGAATTCGAAGCAAATCTAGATGTTGAATGAAGAAATAATGGCTTTGAAAAATGAGAATCGATCGATGAGAGATGAACTGGAATCGGTTAAAAATAACAAGACAGATCAAGTGATATCGATGATGAAATAATTGATTTTAAATAATGTGATTTGTTAATTCACATTGAGATTTTTAACAAGAAAATCGATAATTATATCCAAGAAACAGAACAACTAAAATTATAAATGGAAAAGACAGATGTAATTTTGATTTGTTAAAATTTGGCTGATATTTGATAGTTTCTTCAGAAAGCCAACAACAAATCAATAGATTAGATTCGGTGCAAAGCGCTGGGCATTTCGATTGACGGCCAAATAATTCAAAATCAATCCAGCGGTTAGAGAGGAGTGACTATCCAATTTTCAGTGATTCAGTTCCCTCTCACAAAAATGGTTTCAAAATGTGCCTAGCTTTGAGGTATGATTTTTCTTATATATTGTGGATATCTTTCTGCATTTTGAGGTGGCAATTCTTTGATAATCTCGAATGGCCTTTCGATAGAAATGTCTAACTGGCTGTGATAAATCAAAAAACTGGACTCACTCACAAAACGGCAACCATAAAATGTTCCAAATATTACGATGATCATGCACTACAGAAACCAAAAGATGAAAAAATGGAAATATTTTGTTGTGATTATCTCACAATCACCAAATCAGAAATATTGGGCAATCCCGAGTTGATTAAAGCTGATGAAATATTGATCCAAGCTTCAGTTTCTCTTAACAAATAAGTCACTTCATCAGTATATTATCGATAATGGACAAAATAACCAATAATTTATTCACTTATTTCCATTAATTAAAACAAGTCCATCTAAATATAACCTCCAATTGAACATCTGTAAATTATTTTCATTAACATCCCTCAAATGTCGCCCTATAATTCGATATAAAGTGATAGAGAGAATCTATTTTACATTTACCGTATTGCAAAACTTATTCATTTAATAGAATAATAATCTACTTACTGGTAATTTGGAAACTAATAAAAAAAACAAATATCTATTTAAGACAATGATTAATTGGTTAGCCGTGATAATTCACGACTTCTAGCATAGATTCTCTCTTGCGATTGAACCTATTATCACATTTTTCTTGGCTACGTCCAGTAGTTGATTGCTTATTAGTCGTCCTCAGAGTCAAGCTCCAACTGTGAATAGTCTTCATCCCTTGTTTTCGTTAATTTAGGGCAGTATGAGTTTGTTTTGCCATTGTGCAACTGTCATTGGAGGTACGATGCATTGATATTTGACTTTATGCATTTCATCGCTAGTTTGTGGATGAGCCCCAATTTTCATATTGTTAATGCAGATATATTTAATTGGTGATTCCTTGTCTTCATAGATTGATAATAATAATTATTATTATTAAATATTATATTTTATGATTTATAAACATAAAATAATAAATGAATATAACAATTTAAAATTATTCAGATATGGTGAATATTTTTCCTTTTAATTTCCTGATTTTAATCCAAAGTTGATTCTTCTTCAGACGAATATGCTATGACATAACTATTCGTGTAACATCAATGTTCCTTGCCTCAAATCTTTGAATCAGTTTCGGTTGGATCTCATTACAATATACAAACCAAGATATATTACAAAATTTTATTAAATCATTTGTTATTTCCCTGAAGGGTGATTGGATATCATCGATATTGAAAGTGATCCAGACAGTAGAATTAACAAAAAATTATATACGAAAACATTTCAGAATAAATTACAGATAAAAATTATCATTCGTCAAATATCATAAAAATCGATCGAATGAGATATTAAAATTTCATTGACAAAATATTTCACAACAACCATCACCATCAAATGCTTTTTTCGTCACAAAACAAATAATAAATATCGATTTTTACTATATATAAGTACATTCAAAGAGCACCAATGAAAATGCAGGAAATTTTAGCCAATCAGAATGAAGACAAGAAATAAATATAATTTATTACACACACACACACACACACACAAGTGCGCTTGTGCCCATCGCGAGCAAATTTATGCGCAATCAGAGAAAACTGTCAAAATGCATTTGATCGACTTTCATTGAGTTCTCGAAATGATCGAGTTCGATTCTGATTCGAATGCTCCGCTTCTCGTGACCAGCTGGACTGAACTTGACGACTCCAGCAATGCGAGACTGCTGGCTAATCGAAATAGCTCGAGGTAATTTGACAATGGTTTGCATCCAGTGGGTGGGCCTGAAGGAATGAACAATCAATAATTCATTGATTTACGGGACGCATTAACTTGTCTTGGGGGCTCGTTGACAGCACTGAGTCGTCAGGGAACGTCGTGGAGAACCAGAACACCAGGTGGCTCATGCTCGCACTGCCGAGACCTTCGATGGTGAATGAGCCGTCGAGGAAGCGCACGAGATCAGCTGGGGCCGTGTAAAGATCGATTGTGAGTGCGGTGCTCTTGCAAGTGACGATAAAATGCGGGGGCAATTCCGCAACAACGGCGTTATCAACAAGCGATTGTTGCATGCTGGTGTAGACAGACCCCGTCAAATCGACCTCATAATCTCGAGAAAGTGATTTCCAAAGAGTTTCTTCTTTCTTTTCAGCGTTTTCCTCGCCCTCAGCACCGGCAACAAACAGATCGGCTCGACATGGGAACATAAGGCCACCCTGTTTGAGATATTTGTCCCTCACTGCCAATACCGAAGCGAGCATGTTCTCGCACAGTAAGCAGTAGCCCATCCATTCACTGACGATTGCGTCGACCTCCTTCACTGGGAGAACGGCTCGTTCTGCCACACAATTCACAACTGGATCACACCAATCAATAAATCAAGCTCATTAAATACAAAATTACTCTCGATAACGTCTGATAAATTGTTTTCCGCGATCATTTTACGGCTAAGCTCGCTCACGGAATTCGCCTCAATCCCGAAAACCTTTCTGGCTCCAGCACGGGCACAAAACACGCTGAGAATCCCTGTCCCACTGCCAACATCGATAACGGTCGAGCCTTCCAAATCTGGCATGGCTTCAATGGCTTTCCTTCATAAAACATGGCACAAAATGTTATTGATTATATTGACGAGAAATAACAAACGAACTTGTATGCCAATGTTCGCACAGTGTCCGTCAACATGGTGTAATGTGAATCCATAGATTCGTAAGACCTTCATTTATCAATAAATTCATCATCATCATCATCTGATTCCATTTTAATCTCCATATTAAACTTATCCGTTGACATCCACAATACAGATGCAAACTCATTAATCTTTTTTCTTATTTTATTATAAAAATCTTTCAATTAATTAACAATGAATAAATTCTTAACATGTTTTATTGGTTAAATTTAACATGGAGATTATAAGATAAAATATCGCAATTATTTCCTTACTTGAAATAAAACTCATCATCGTTGCATAACTAGGAAAATGAAATATAATATTTTCAATTCAAACACTTCCAAACCTTTTTATCTTCATCAATATCTAGCTTAGCTCTTTTAAGAGGAATGCCCTTAAATTATTTATCATAATATATTTGCTGATTCAGCAAAAACTTACATTAGTCAATGGAGTTATCATTTTATCGGCGTTGGAGTCCATCTAAAATAAGTATTGTAATTTTCCCTTTCAAAAGAATTGAACCTTCAAGGTTGAAAAGTATAATAAAAAACCTTATGGAAATTTGAATTCACGTTAAAATATAAACTCTTTCAAAGATTTAGTAAATATTTAAACAATAAACTCAATAAATGAAATGTTGAATAGACAAAAAAATATTTTTTTTATTAATTTGAATATGATTATTTTATATTTCTTATTAATTAATCGAGATTTTAATAAAATTGAATTTATTTTCAACTGTACATAGTCAAAGTTATTTTCAAGTTACTCTTTTAAAGTGTTTACATAATATTTTTAAAATTTGAATAATTTAACGATTTTTGTTCCGCATGTAAAGGAAATTATGTGGTTCATTTCATCGTTGAAATGTGCACACTTTTTGCCGTACTGTTTGAATTGATATTAAAATAAATTTTAAATGTCAATAATTTGATTTCCCTTGATTGAATGAAAAGACGAAGATTTTCAAGTTAAGTGATTAATACTGTTTTAAAAGATTGATTACGGTGCCTGAGTCTATTTCGATGCATTAATTTGTATTAAAATATTAGGATACCAATTTATTAAATTTAAATAACTGTTATGGGAAGTAAAAATGCCACTTAATTCCAAAACAATTGATTAAATTTGAAAAACCACGTTGTTCAGAATATTTTAAAAAATTGAATTTCCAAGATTTTCTATTCGCGATATCAATTTATCCCAAACCAGTTTCTCTGGTGCCAACGCTGTTACCACCATATCTCGGACCGTTCCAATTGGTTTTGCTCCAAAAATGTGGAGCCTATTAACTATCATCTTAATTCCAGAATTTGTTAGGATAGTCGTTTTGGTACCATTTTTATTCTGTGTATAATCTTATTGTAAAATCAATTTTTATATTTTATTTGGTGTTATTTGTTGTATCAATAAAAGTAAGTGTGTATTCAGCTCGTGTTCATTGATCAAGAATGGCAGTAGTTCGAGTATAACAATAGTTGTTGAGACTAATTCAAGTAAACAAGTTTAGTAGATCATAGTTGCCGTATATATTGGGAGGCGAAGATAAACAATTAATAATACTGTTTAATAGATTGTACTTTGGGTTTATAATAGAACTACGTGAGATAGATAAGTCGACCGTGATCTATCCAAAACAGTAATAAAATTAGAGACTGATAGAGAGAACAAAAAAACAAAATCAACAAACCAGAAACACATCATTTGTGTTTAACAGAAGGTATACACTGGTGGAACTAAAAATAGTTATGATTCCAAGAGAAGAATTTGGTCCTTTGGAACAGATCGTTGTTGATGTTGCGCACTTTGTGGATTATATTATTAAATCAAGCATTTATTCAAAACTTCTGCTCACTGATCGGAGAAGGATTTTGTGGGGAATTGAAATAAAATAATTAACGATACGTTTTAAAATAAAACTATAATTTACCTCCTTATACCTACATAAGTATCTTTTAATTTTAAAATTTTTAATTCAAAAGTAAGGAACTAAGAAAGGAATTCCAGAGAACACAGAGCAGAGAACACAGAACCAATCCAAAATTCAAATAATATAATTTACAATTTCGACCATTCAAGCCGAATGTGCATAATGACAATTTGGACTAGAATATTCTAGTGTTTTGAATTTTAACGTATTAATTCATCATCTTGATATCAATTACAAATTTGATTCAGACTAATCGTTGTTGAAAAACCTTGAAATAGTAATGTTACAGAGCTGGATCAACGAAATTATGTAAATCTCAAAAGTTTGGAAGGTTGTCATTTTCTCAATTGCCTCAACTAGCTGGAACATATTCTAATTCCAAGTCTTCAGTCTACTAAAATAGAGGATTTCAATCCCCAACCTAGTCATCCTACCAAAGTCTATGAAAGCCCCATTCCAATTGGGCAGTAGACATTTATAATAATACTTTCGGATTTTTTATTAGACTGTGATTTTCGTGATAATCTTTGCATGAAATATATACAATGTTCTATTTATGGATATGTAAATAATGTATGTGTAAAATGTATTGGACAATTATAATAAAACAAATGAGGCGCAAAATTACATATTTGAGAATAATAATAATGAATAAAAATATTATAAAGTAGTAGAAAAATCAGAAAATTGGCACACAAAAAATAATTTTTACAAGAGTTTACAGAAGGAATTTAGAAGAAATTTTAGACCTGAATTATTGAAAAAAAATAAAATTTAAAAACATTACAGGATAAAGAAATTTCAGGATAAAGATTTAATAATTACATGAAATCTACAATATTTAAAATATATATTTTCAACACAAAGAATGGTCGTTATTAGAGTCTTTCCGCGTTGGCCATTGAAAATTTAATTAAGTTTGATTTAAAGAAGATTTTCCTTAAGAAAGAGGATTGAAATTGGATTTCTTTTATATTAAATCATCTAAATTTGTGTATTTACAGTAGATTCAAATAGCAAGTATTGATATAACCTTTGTTTTGGATTATTGATTTATTTTGATTAAGATGTATCAATTCGCGCACCCTACGGAATAACATCGCTCTTCGACGGGCAGTAAAGGACTCACAATATGATATGAATAATGAACCGTATTAAGCATATATAAGTTAAAAAATATAATGAATAAAGGCTAACTTAGTCGAACGCTCAGAAAGAAATCACTTAGATAATCACCAAGCAATTATTATAAGAACTTTACAATAAATTTAATAGGACAATAGATTTAATAGATAATATATAATTTAATTATTATAAGGATTTTATGATCGAATTAACAGGACAGCTTCACTTAAATAATTCACGCTTAAATAATTTTTATGAATGAGAAATAACAGGAACAAAATAGAATCATTTACAGTGCGAGTCGAGAAACTGAAAAATAGATAGTCAATTCCAAGATAAAAAGGTGACAGAATAAAAATATACAATTTTAATTCGTCCAGATATAAATCGATAGTAATACGAGCTTCGATATCAATGGTTATCTTAATTAGTCAGTGCTAATAGGTGTGACGTATCATCGAGATATAAAATTATTTAAATTAACCAATTCGTGTTCAGAAATATGATTGAATTCATTCATATATAAATGGTACAAAATCTCAACACATCGATGTATGATAATATTATCATCTCTAAGTGATAATCATAAATTAAAATGATAACAATTTTACACTTATGTGAATACTTTTTTATAGAAAAGATCAGTATTCAGCCACTAAACGAAATTTATAATTTAAATGACTATTTATAAGATTTTAATGCAGTGTTTAGATATAACTAGCCATTACCACATGGAACTTGCAACACAAATGATTTTAAGGAGTCAGCTGAAAAATGAATATTTAAATACAATATTTAAACAAAATTTATCGCTTTTAATATATTTATATTTTACTTTTATTAATTATTTAAGAATTAAATATTAGAGCTTTGAAATATAAACTAGTTAAAGAAATACTTATTAGCAAGATAAGATAAAATAAACTTAGTTATAAAATTCTTTATTGTATATATTCAACAAAAAATTACAACTGTACAATATCTTTATTTGAAGTTATAACAGATGATAAAATCATAAAGCACCAAAATTTATTTAGCGCTAAATGTTTTAATACATCGATTTTGGATTCAGAAGTCACAACTTTTTAACATCAGATCTGAAATCATCCGCTTTATATTCAGCTTATACAGATTTATGGGGGTAATTTATTTTTCCAATAATTTTTTATGAAATGTTGGAAAGTAAATAAGGCGCTTATTACTGATTTACAGTCTGATGTCATGCACAGACAAATATATAAAAATTATTTATTACTTCTATAAAAAATATGTGGACACGATTTTACTAATAAATATTTTTCAAATCAATTCCTCACGTCATTGATTTTTTTTTCCAATTATTTAGAATCAGATACCCCGCTTTACAATTGGTGATGAAGTAATAATAAATATCAAAGATGAGGAAGTTATTAAGCAGATGCAGGAATATCATGGCGGATGGAATTCAAATATGAATGAAGTAAATTTGCTGATTTATCAATGATAACAGATAAATTATAGGTGAAATATTGATTTTCGATTATGGTGATATCAACTGAGTTTTAATTGCTTATAATAAAGTTTTTGCAGCGAGTAGCGAGAGAATTTATAAAATTTCTATCGCGTAGAGCAGAGGTGGCCAACTTTTGTGTACGTAAGATCGACTTTTCATTTGAATAACATCTCACGCGACAGACTAAAATTGGCTTCAAGATCGACCAGTCGATCGCAATCGACCGGTTGGCCACCCCTGGCATAGAGTAGTGTTTACACTTTTCAATTGAGCTACTTCTTACAATAGTTTATCTATCTTTAAATGTTTGCGCATATTGGTAGCTATTTTCTAAATTAGTCAGTCATTGTCTCATCGTGATTGAATTGTTGATTTCACTGATGGCTTTGTTCTACAGATCGATAACCGCTGGCTCTTCGTATAATTGAATTCTCAACGCCCTCTATATTATTGAGTTTAATCAAGTAGTTGTGAAATTTGAAAATTGTTTTAAAATGCCGTTTAAATTTCTATTTTTATTATATAATCCAGATATTACGTAATAATTAAAAATTATTTATAAAAAACAATCCGTTGTCATTGACAATTTTATATCTCAGTGCACAAAGAGACCTTCTGTAGTTATTCAATCAAGTGATACCGATGTGGTTGTGAAGAGTTTTTCTGGAAAGATATATCGATTAAATGCTGATTTACTGAAAATATATGAGAATAGTAAGAAAATAGCTTCAGACATTTTATTAAAGCAGTCTCTCATTCCTAGATGGCCAATCAGAAGAGGATATTGTTCAAATTGTTGGAAATGAAATTCTTCAAGTCAATCTAGGAGGATCAAACAATGAAATGAAAAATATTTTAAAATTATTGGCCTTGCAGAATGTTTGAATATATTTTGATTCATCTGTTTTATTGATTGACATTTCAGGAAAATCCTTTTGAAGACTTGGTTTTATCTCAGCTGATAACTAATGGTCCAATGTCGCACATTGATTCTAGTTTTGGTGATAGCGCTCTTCATTTAGCTGTCCTGCACAATCAACTAGGCCGTTGCATGACACTTATCAAAAATGGTGCTAATATCAATGCTCAGAATAACAAAAAATTGACTCCACTCATGCTAGCTTCTCTTTCTGGTCACGATGATATTCTCGCTTTTCTTGTCAAATTCAAGGGCATCAATATTCATCTTACTGTATTTTATTGATATGTCGTGTATTTAATTTTAAAAATATGTTTTTATTAGCTTTTAATAATATTGATTTATGAATTCCTTTAAATGTGAAAATATTATTGATTTATTTTATTGATATCATTGATATATCAGTATTGATGAATTAATGAATCCAGATATTGATATATTTTATGAATATAATGTGATTTATGTAGGACTCGAATGGGAACACAGCTCTTCATTTGGCTATTTATAATAATAAAGTGAAATCAGTGGAAATATTATTGAATTCTGGGGCCAATATTCGCATAGTCAATGGCAAAGATTTTAATGCTTGTCATTTTGCAACATTAAAAGGCAATGAAAAGTAATTATTTATTATTGGTTTTACGTAGCTAGATCAATTTTGGTCTCAACACATCTCATTACTGTGATAATTATAGCATTTCTGATTATAAAATCGATAATAACTTTAATA
>JBBMOY011129218.1:0-16971 GCA_037951405.1 Platydemus manokwari
TATTACAATTGACTCTTATTAATATTATTAAAATAATTATTATTGCTCACATAATCTGAATAATTTAAATTCTTTAATATTAAGCCTTTCGACTGATGTATGCATGAATAATTGTTTATAAAATTCCTCCTAATGATTCAGCGGTATTATCTAATTCAATAATCCTATTAACCTCATATACTGGTGAAGCTTATTAATCTGTCATTTGAAAATATTTTATTAAAAATTCATAAAATAATTTTTCAGCTCTTCTTTGGCTGTCTTGGAGAAACATTGAAAGCCAAAATACAAGGTTCGATTCAAATACCACTGGATCTATCCATGATAGTTCTCGTGCTTCATTTCAAAGACGCAAACGTCATATACTTTCATCTACGGAATGTGCAGGGTCCAAAAAGGGAATTTTTGTGGGGCTTGTTACTATGGTAGCAGCTATCGTTGACCTGGTTGTCTTTCATATTTTGGTTCAGAAGCCTAATCTTCGATTAACTGCTCTTCGTATCAGCTACTCGTTCGAAATAGCATTAATAATGTCAGCTACCGTGGCTACGGTCTTGGCCTGTTTTAAAATGCAAGATTTACTATTCCAGCCTCGATTTCATTCTCGTTGTATTACTCAGAGATTAGAAGAAACACTTCTTCTTGTTTCTATGATTGCAGGAATATATTTGCATGCGGTGGCAAATATTGTCGTCGGTCGTCTTTATTCTGATAAACCTCCGTCTCCATTCCTTTTAATAGGATCTCTTCTCTCGCTTCTTCAAGCCAGTGTACAAAGCATATTCATTTGTACGGGTTTGAGAAGAGTTTCTTATAAAACAATTCATGAGAGAGACAAACCAGGTAGAGAGCTGGTTGCCTTCCTTTTATTAGCAAATACTGCTCTTTGGTGCCTCCATTTATTTGAACAACGTAAACTTGATAATATATCCTTCCTCCATCACAAAGTATTTGGCCAATGGCCTTGGGCCGTAATCAGTCATGTAACAATCCCTTTAATTCTCATGTTCCGCATGGTATCTATTATTGCCTTAGCGGTCATTTGGAAGCAAGCTTATCAATTCGATTCATCTTGATTTATAAATTGTAATGTGATCAAGCCAGTATTATATTTGGGCTACAATGCCTGATTATCATTTAAGATATGTGCTTTTTGATGTTTTTATGAGTTGATTTATATTGATTTATTAATGATCCACTTTTATCTTGAAATAAAATAGTTAAAATTTGTTTTAATTATCATTTTATTATAAAAAAACAAATTCAGCTGTTGAAAATTTGTCAGTAGTTAATAATATCAAATTAATTAAATTATAATTTTCATTTCTTTGACTGAATTATAAATATTGTATTCGATCATTTAAAATTTCATAAATGCTTAAATATGAATAATTTATGATATTACCTTATCTATTAAAAGAAGATCTGCTTATTTTTAACTGTAAAATTCAATGAATATAGAAAATAACATTCGACGAATTATGAACATACATAATCAAACAAATAAACTGATTCGAGAAAACCTGAAATGGTTCAATGACAATCATATTGGCCAAGAAAAATCTTTAAAACTCTCGAAACGAAACATAAAATTATTAGGCTCTCTTTAAATATAAATATGAAATGTAAACTTCGTAATTATAAGATTATTATTATTACAAAAACAATAATAATGTTAACATTATATCATTAACTAAGATAAAATTCGAAATGGAGAATTTCAATTCTAATGTTGGGGCTACCATGAGTACTGCTCCACACACTTTTTAGTCAATATTTTGTCTGGTTAAAGAATAAACAAAACTCTTGAAATCAAAATGTTTTTAATTAAATCACAATATCTAAAAACAAATTACACAAACTAAACAACGCAAAAGACGTAGCGGTTGAGCAAGACATAATTTGTAGCAGTAAAAAATTAGCCATAAAAGACAAAAATATGGTGGATAGAGGCTTCTTAAATTTTACGTGCATATGTTGTTGCATCAAGTTTTATTCGTTTTAAAATTAATTTCGATTCCAGCATTTTATGCTCTTTACGTTTTGATTGGTCGATAAAAATATTGAGGTATTTGATAGGCTGTTGATCTAACATGTGACCACGTGTCTGTGTTATTGTTGATCAAATATGAGTGCTTGTGTGTTGGAGATTATCATATATGTTTTCGGACAGTTATATGGGGTTAGCTTTCTGCGATTGACTCCCTGATAACTTTCACAAACCGCGATAAATCTGCATTCCGGTATTACCTATTTACACTACTATTCAATGATCAACAATCCAAATTGATTTCGTTTAATGAAAGCTGATTTTGATTTTTTCGACAACAATTTTAAAAGGAACAAAATACTCGAAATTGGTGTTTATTTGCTTAAGACAACCGAGTTTACGTTTTAAAACGTATTCGTATGTTAGTCACATTTTAAATTGATTTATCTGTTTCCAAAATACTTCTGAATGAATAAAGACTAGTGACGGATATTACCGGATTGTGAAAATATCCAAATATAATATTTGGAATAAAAGAGGTACTTCAATAATAATATTCCAATTATAATTTTCAAATCACTCATGGAAATAATACGATATTTTTTGATTTTTCTGCTCAATATGTTTAACAGTTTTTGTTGACTTACTGTTCCATATTATTTTTTGGTTGTAATTTTAGCTTTTATTCAAAATAGGTACCACCTCACAGAATTTTCCAGTTCCTTTTCTGATAATTTTTATATTATATATGGTTTAGAAATTGATTGGCTATTCCTTTTCAAAAATCGCCTGAATCTTATTCATTCCCTCATTTGTGACAATTTTCATTAATCCTTTATTTATGTTTTTTTTTATTTTTCTTTAATTTACAATTAATGAAAATAATATCAGCTAAAGAAGGCTGGTACTTATTTACCATTTTATAAATATGTTATGATATTATTATTACAATGATATTATAATTAAATTCTAATCAACACTATGCTATTGGTATCACATTTATTTTCTTTCTTTTTTGTATTACAGCTTCCAGACGCATTATTGGCTATCAATGTTACTTTCCTAAACAAAATTTCTATTAATTGTAAAATCAAGCCATTTATTTCTATTTGAGTATCTTTTGTATACAGATTTTTCTAATACGAAATGTCTTTTTCACTTCATTATCCGAAAACATTTTAACATTTTTGAGTTAACAGTTTTTACATTTTTTCCGAAATGTTGTAACGCTTGAATGGCAGAACTTCTTATCAATTCAGATTATGTTAATAAATCGATGAATTTGCCTTTATATTCGTTTGTTTTGCAAGTTGCACATCTGGAGAGAACATATGTTGTAATAAATGATTCTATTAAAGGAAACATAAAGTTGACATTGTTTCCAGTGAATAATAACCATTTGCATAGCTCAAGATTTTAAATTGCATTGCTGAACTGCAAATGAGAATAAAAACCATTTCTAAAAATATATAGTTCGTGATCAAGATTTTCAGACAGGAATGATCACGCTGTTTTCTCATCTTAACATATTAAATTTAATTACTTGTTTGATGACTTGCAAATGCAAAAATATTTTTTGATTTTAACGAGAGAAATATTTAATATTTTCATTTTTTAACCTGGGAGGATTAATCATAGAAGTCTAAGATATAATTAATAATCGTCTAAACTATTTTTGAGGAGTTTTTGCTTCAACTTAAATATATTTTTAATTAATAATCGTTGAAGGTGAAATCCAAAAATTTCCAGCGTATTAAAATTTAAAATCTTTAGCTTGATTATGCCGTTGAAATCATTTAGATGATCAACAATATTACCACAAAAGAAACAAGCACAACTGGTCACCTAAAAATGGAATTAATATTACCTCCAATTAGATTTATCTCATTTACAAAACATATTTTTATGGATTCTAATAGGACTAAATTACTTGAGTAATTTACGATTTTATCTACACGTGACTATGAGATGAATACTTTTAACGTACTTGTTTTTTTCAATGTTCTATTTATAAAATGTTGAGCCATTTTAATGGAAATTTTGTTAAAATCTTTATCCATAAATAAAAAAAATAAAGAATAAATTATAATTCCATTAGGATCAAGTGAGTACGATTATGAAAAGTCTGCTTTAAAGAAGGAAGAAAAAGAAGTTAGATAAAGTAGCAATGTTGTATTATTTAATGAACGATTTGTTTGGCTTAAGGTTCTATTTGGTATTTGTGATTTTAAATACTAAAAATTAGAGCAACTTCAAACAATAAAAAATCAAAAGGAGCATTTAAACAATGAGTATATTAAAACGAAAACAAATAGCCACTTAATTTCATAGGCTTGGTCTTTGATCTACTAACAATTACATGAATAATACCACTGATAGTTCGATTTCAAAGTGATTTTTATTCACTAATACCAAAAAGAGCACTTTAATTATTAGTTCATCAGTTGATTCAAAAACATTTGTTGATATTTTATTGTAATATTATTTGGTTATTAATTAATATAGATTTTTATCTACGATAATTATCGATAATATCTGTTTAAAATTTTCATTATTTAAATGATAGCATAATAAATCACTCTCGTGCCTCTGAAATATCTTTGAGAATGGATTCATTTTAATAAAACAATACAAGTAAACAAATTAAATCAATAAATTACTGACATTCGAATACAACGGAATAAGTTATTAAAAACAACATTTGTACAATGCTGTAAATTTTACTATGACCCGCTAATCTTTAAAGAATTGTTTTTTCTGCACATAATTTGAGAATTAATTTGATTAAGAATCTAATTAAAAATTTTCATAAAGAATAAATACAAGAATCAATGTTGCCATCAAACAGCAATATTATATGATGAAGTGACATCGGAATGAGATGATCAAAACAAGTTATGATATTTACCCACTAATGAGGAAATAATTTGAATTGAAAAAATCGTTATAAATACGGAACATAGAATGGATTTGAATTTAAATTTTTCACGAAGAAGAAACAAAAAGGAAAAATTTCAAATCTTAGAAGTTCAATTTAGACAACCAATACGAGGTACTGACACAAAAACTTAATTATATAATGGCAGTTTTATCCATATTTAATAAAACACCTGCAATTCCAAGGATAACATGCTGATAACCGAGATAATTTTACCCAAACTATTCGAACGCACTATCAACACTATCAATATATATTTCAGCAAACCAGCAGTTAAACATGGGGTACACTATGGATGAGCTAGAAGTGGATATTTTGTGTCGTTTTGAGAAGAAATATGCAGACATCACTGAAAAAACTGATAGAATATGAAAACATTTATCAATATTAAATAATGATGAATGATGGATAAAGATAATGCAAGAAAATATAAATGTTCAAAAACTAATAGGAATATTTTGTGATTTGATAGATAAAACGCGAGATGAAAAGATAATTAGAGAAAATAGAGAGAGATTTCATAATTAAGTGTGGAAAATAGTGTAACGTACAAAAAGTACATACGTGCAGTTATAAGATTAATGAAGTTACCGACACGTGAATAACAAGTCATAATAGGAATACCTTAGTATGAAAAAAATGATACAATTGAAACAGCAATTAATCCCCAACCCATGTTGAGGGTAGCACCCAACCCGAGACCAATAGACGTTTAAAACAACAATTAATATATCTGCATCTCATACAAGCTACTGACGTCCTCTGTGACCAGTGTACGTAAATATTAACAACAACCAAAATTAATAAATAAAAAAATATTAAAAAGTAAGGAAACATATGACAAATAGGAAGAATTGATGCAAAAAATCGGAAAATAAAAAAGAAAAAAAGAGGAAGATGAATATGAAATGGAAATCCTGGTTTCTCATAAGCATTGAGAATAGTTATTATAAGTAAATAAAATTAGTATGATTGTAATTATTGTATTATAAAAAAGTGATTTAAGAGTTTGTTGTTTTTTGTAAATAGGTTCATAAAATAGATTATTAAGCTCAATTAAATATCTACTAAGTGATCAAATATATGCCCAACATATTTACATAAATCATCCAAATCAACAACCTTCTCTATATGTTTGGCACAAAAAAAACTTAATGAAAATATAAACTTTTAAATAAATTCAATCTCGAAGCCATTTTAACTGTGTAATCATAAAGATCTCAAATTGTGCAACATGTTATCTAATATCATATAAACAGAATTTGACAATCTGAATATTATCCATTGAAAATTGCTGCTATCGAAATTGTACAAAATCTTAAATGCTCTGCTGAATTTCCGAAAGAAATAGATGTTAGACAAAAGGAGCATATGTCAATCAACTTTGAAATAAATTGTAGATTAGTTCTTTTGAGAATAATAAATTTAAAATAAATTATTTCAATTAGGTTCTGAACATTGTGCCCAACATTTCAATAAACAATTTGCATTGATATAAGGCCTTGGTAAAATCTTTTAATTCTTAGGACAATTTTAAACTGTGATCCAAATATATTACAAAATTTCCATCTTCACTCAAACCATTCCATAAAATCGAATCCAAGGGTAATATAAAAAATCTTCAAAAACATTACTCCAGGTATCCCGAAAGGTATAAAATCTCAATGCTGGTTTTGTGTTGCTAAAAGGATGTTAACAAAGTCAACAGTGTGAGTTCTTGATAATCAATTCATGTTAAATTTATGTTTATAGGTTTTAAAAAAAACTTTGCACGAATTAATAATTGAAATTTTATTTAATATCGAATCACAAACTTGTGCATCCAATTTAAATCACGTGAATAATTTATAACAATCAGAATGGTGATTTTTGATGATATCGTGAGAGCTAATTTACAAATTTAATGATTTTAGTTGATAAATTTTTAAGATAATATTATTATAGATCCAAAAGAATCGAATCATTTTAGATGTTCCACAAAATTATTTAATACATGTCTTTACCGGAATTAATGTAATAACTGTTTTCCGACTCAGATGATTTTGGATAATTATTTCAATGGTCGGTTACAAATTTTCGGTACAGAGTAACTTCAATCTTCAAATTTTTCTCAAAAATTCAAACTTCTAAATATTGTCAAATTTCTTTAGAATTCAAATTAGAAAAAAGTCAGTCAACTTAAATACTACTTAACTTTAGGTATTTAGTACCTGTCAACTATCTGGGAATTTTATTGTTTTTCGGTACTTTTTACAGTTATTTTAATATAATTTACAAAAATCTAAATAATCATTTAATAAATTTTAAAAGAATTAATATAAATAAGTAAAATAAATTAAATCAAATTAAGAAATTAATAAAGTTTAATGAACGTACAATTTTGTAATTCTACAGATAATTTTTTGTACCAAAATAACTTAATTTCTTTCTGTTCGAATCCTGTTGCAAATAAGAAAATTTTTTGAACATTCAAAATAAAAATTAATTAATGTAGATATAAATTTAAAACTGAAATTCAAGGGAAGTGTTTTATTTAATTTCTGTTTGGCAAACCTAGAATAACATTTTTAACTTAAATAAAGTGTTAATTTTAAAGATTATTTTTTGACAACCGTACTTCCTGTATCTATTTGTGTCTTTCATATTCTATTTTAACTTAAACAATGAGATTTCTTATTAATTTAGCATATGTTGAAAATATTTTGCAATAATCATGTTGTTTAAATAATATTAAATTTATTTAAAAATTCGATTTTGAAATTTCACGTGGATTTTGAATTTAATTTTTAAGATTCCAAAATTTGAGAAATTCAGCTCCTATAAAGCTGAATTGGTAACAATATAAAGTTTTTTCGTCATTTTTACAATGTATCTCAATTATTATGAAATTCGTGAATTTATGATGTTTTTACAATATATTTTCTCATTTGTTTTCTGAATTAATTATGAAATTTATAATTATTGATAAAATACATATTTATTAATTAACATTACTTTAAGAGATAACCAGACCACTTAGCTTATCTTGCCTTACAAATAGATAATCTATTACCGATGCTTCTATTTCACTGGGATTCTTTCAATTTCGGTTGGTTTAACTCATCAAATTTTTCTTCGAAGTGACTAGATATCAATTTGTTTGTCGCTGCATTGTTCTCTCCATTATTAACATTTTATAATGTTGGCTTGTATCTATTGGTCAGAATCTTTTTTCGAGTTTCTTTTGTGTGCATATTGTCCCCATTAAGTCATCATCTGTTTTTGTGGAAGATCTATTGTTCACTTTTTTCAGATTTGTATGTCGAATATCTTTCGTTGATATTGATTGTGAAGAATTATCGTGATTGGTGTCAATTTTTAAAGTCTGGTTGGGAATGTGTACCATTGGTGTGGGATTTCAATTTTTCATCACAAAGGGTCGTTTTTGTATTTACAGTTCTTATTATTGCTCACTTATTTGGGGTTTGTAGATTTCTTGTCTGCTACATTCTGTTTTATTGTTCATGATTTTATTGTGGTCTGTGGTTTTGGACTTTTTAATCGGCTATAATTAACTTACATAATAACCAATTTTTCTTTTCATATTCTGTGTCAATAGAACTCTTGAGATTATCAGGAAATGATATCATCTCTTATTCCAGTTAATCTTTGAATATGAGTTTATTTGGCACCTCATTTTTGGCGATATATTCATTTCTGTTGTTCATGGATCTTGAGTGCTTTGCCTACTGAGTAAGTTTAGATGGAGGAAAAGTTTTCTCCTGAGATGTAAATATTCCATAAATGAATTTATTTTAAATGATTTAAATACACCAAAATGAAAATCCAATCGCAGTATTAATATTCAAGCATAAAATGGAAGATTTTAATTCACGCCAGAAATACGCATAACAAATGTAAATGTTGTAGAACATTCTAGCAGGGTTTTGTAATAACATTTACTAGCTTATTGATAATTACGATAATCTATGCAAATTGAGATTTGGTTTTCTAATATTTATAATTGTTGCTTGATACATTGGTTTTATTTATTTTATTCTTTGAAATAAAAAGGAGCTTTGATAATCCGTATGGTGATGAAACTATTGGGAAATTTACGACTGAAAAAATCAAAATATGTTAACTTATCTTTATAGTTGATTTCATCGTAGGTATCTCAGAAGATATGGATATATTCAATTGATAAGGAATAAATCATATACACGATTATGCAATTAATACCATGTGTCAATTATAATTGCTATAGAAAAATACTTTGATAATTTAATAAAGTTTATTTATGAAAAATGAAAATATATTCAACAAATGTTAAAGTATTATATCGATAATATTCAACATGTTAAAATTCGATTAACAAATGGTGCCAACTGAGTACTTGAAATCATAGCTTAAGCATCTTTCAGCCATGATTGAAAATGGAATATGCACTCGCCATGCTAACAGAGGTCATCAAATAAACAAATGGCTTTTTACGAATCAAATTATTGACTAAATTTCTGCAATCTCAATAAGTTTCTATTTATCAAACCTGTCGGTGAATTTTCTCCAATTCTAATCTCGAAGTGTTGTTCCAGTGGTGGTGCTTATTGTAGTGTTATATTGAAGTGGTTTTGTTTTTAGTAGTTTTCAATTGTTTATTGTAATGGCTTTTATGCTGAATGAGTACTATCTCCCTGTCACTCAACTAATTTGAATAAACTTGACAATTTTCGATCAAAAACTAGAATATTTTATTCTTCATTTTCATTCTTTTCTCAGCCTTTATTGTTTATTTCATTCACATCTAGTTATTCATTTTTTCTCATTGTCTTTAAATTAATTGATTTGATGATTTTCATTATTTTTCATTACATATTGTAATTACTTATTTATTTTTATTATCCTTATTGTTTTTTTCAACAGTTAATTATCTATAATTTTTATTTATTATCATCAATTATATTTCCATTATTATTATTAGAAATACTAAGTAATTTAAAAACATCAAGCCACCAAGAACGAACAATGGCGATGATGCTCTCCCGTCACACAAGGACATTTTATAATTCTCATTTCTTATCCTCATTACTCAAACATCAATAAAGACTCATTTGGAATAGAAGGATATTACCTTATAAGCATTTAAATAAATCAAAATCTATTTGCATTATCGAAATCATTATGATACAAGGCCAAAAGATTTCATTCGGGCTGTCATCAGTTCATTGAATCTATCAATCAATTTGGTCATTGAACTGATAAATCCAAAACATCGTATTTTTCTGAGTTTAGGAAAATTCAAAATGAAGTACTCATCCATTTTGATCTTTAAATACACATTTTATTCTGTAGAAAGTATTGATTTATTAGACACTAACTGACTCCGACAATAAACATTATCAGGTATAAATGAGTGCATACAATGGGGTTAGGGTTGTCCTCGAGATGAGATCGAGGTCTTCATGGAGCAGAAACAGTTTCGCAAATTCTATCTTAAACATCTAGAGCCGCTCGAACAACACATAAAATCAAAAAAATGCCGATGAAAATTCATTGAAAAAGTATTTGAACATGCTCGACAGTTGCTTAATAATATTATCTGAAAACGTTATTTATGACGATAATGATTGAGCAAAATAAATAATAAATGAGAAAAGGAGATAAATTGTAATTTATAATAGTTGAAGTAGTTAGAACATACGATACTCTAGCAAACGATGTGCGAGAACATAGAAAATCATGAAGAAGAACAATCGTAGGCTGTTTAAGAAATGTTAAATGATTATGATATCTAGACATCATGAGAAGTATTCTCTGAGACAAGCCGACAAGATGAAAAGAGAGAACGAAAGGAAAATAGAATGAGGCTGACAAACAACGACATCAACAAGAGAATGATGAATACTTAGATGTTACCTGCAATGAAATGCCATTAGATGAAATAATAAATTTATTTATATAAAATAAGATCTATTATAAAATATTATACAAAATAAAATAAAAAGATTATGATTTTATTAAAACGAAAATAAAATGATTATATATATTTATTATAGCGCAAGGAAGGTATTAAAATTGATTAGCTACAAAATAATCGTGACTTATTTAGGAAAATCAACATATGAAATTAAGCGATCAAAATAGCGTGCAAAAAATAAATAGCGATATTATTTTAGCCATTATTAATAAAATCCGATTAATTACTACAAAATAAATTTATGACTACTATAAAGGGTACAAATAAAAGTGCCAGAAGCAGAAATCAACCCAAATTTAATTTTCATGAACAAACTTCAGTGAATACTTTTAATCTAAAATAAGTTTTGCTCGAATAAGTGATTGTTTAAAGTTAGTTTGTAAATAAGGAATAGAAATCTAATTTGAATAGTTGCGAAATAATTAGAATTGTAATGAGATTGATTTTATTGTTACTGAAATCGTAAATTGTGATCGATAAATTAGACAAAGATAATTGAACTTGTTACTAACCATCCTACAGTTGGTCATCCAAGTTTCAAACATATTCTAGTCCTTTAGTGTAATATATTTTTTCTCAAAAAGAATGACATCATTCATATCCAGTTTACAAATAAAGTTTTAGCTTGGTCACGGATGTCGCATTCCCTAATACTCAGATAAATCAAACTCAAAAAACCCGCACACAGACACAAATCCAAATACAAAGGAATTTAATTTTGATAAATCGATGACTTTCTGGAGATTTGAATTATTATTTTTCTTAAATTTCTTTTTCATATGAGCAATTGAAATTTCGCCGACAAAAATTTTAATTTTAATTTACAATTTATTTATCTGTGCTGCCGCCTTTTTGTAAAGGATGAAATCGGGATTGGGACTTCAATAAACGACTGATCTGAATGCAGATGAGCAGTCTGTGCTCCGTACGCTGTATAAAGTGAAATAACTTAGATTTGAAAATCGGTTATAATTTTTAAATATCAGGTATTGAGTGTGACAAATATATTTCTCATTAATTTTAGCAATATTATTATTAAAAAAATTATTCAATTGTCACAATAAGTGTAGTTCTATAAATTGTGGAGTCGATAAGTGTAAATTTCAATAAATTAGTTATTATTGTCATTATTGTATTATTCCGATATGTTTTACTGAAATTATATTTCCCTGTAAAATAAGTTGCATTATTGTCTTTGCTTTAGTTAATGTTTGGTAACAATTTTAGTCATTTATTTTATTTAAAAAATATTGGGACTGGCATTTAAATACCACGAGTGCACAACTACACATGTTTAGTAGCCAGACAATAAGAGAGGATGTAAATGAAATATTCTAATTCCAAAAATATACATAACAACACAGTAACACATACACATAGGAACTGACCAATCCCGAGTACACAAAATCAATAGATCCTATTGGAACTAAGAAATTAAAGATAAAATCAAACTGTGATACACAGTTTACATACAAATTCCAAGCATTAATACTCGTGTATTAATATGGACTCTAACATTAATTGTTTCTACAACGTTGCGTTATTTTAGAACACTGATTAGCGACGCTATTATTTCCACATTTAAATATTAAAAGGTCTTTTACCTCTTAAAAATGATTAAAAATAATTATTAGCAATGAATAATAATTCCTATTATTTGTTATCGTAAGTACTTTAGCAAGTTGATCTCCTTGACTTGATTATAGATAACACATTGAGGATCTCTTCTTAAATAACCAGAAATACACTATAAAAGAAATTCTTCTAAATTTTAAATATTCTACCTTATTATGTCATACTGACACTGGTAGTTTCAAACCAATCAATAATGAAAATGCTCTGTATGATTTTGTATTTCTCTCAAAATTCAAACGAAAATGTTTAACCAACAGTTAATGGAGCAAAATTTGGGGAAATAACTATTAGTTCCAAACCTTTAACGGGTGAGAAAACTTTCCACCAACAATTTAATTACCACTTACTAAAAATTTCGCCTACAAAAAACTAAAAAGTAATTTATTTCATCACAGAAAAAATTTAAAAAATTTCTGAAAATATTGCTAAATAAGAATTAAACATGAGATTCTCAATTTGTTAAGCTATTGCCAGAGGCGATTTCAGTTATAATGAACTACAGCCAAAATCAATCCTTTTTTTTACAGAGAATATCCAATAGAAAAAAATAACGAATTCAGTTTCGATTAATAAAGAAAAATGTCACATTTGACATTTACGATTAAATTAGAATTCAAAATTAAGGTTTGTATTTGTTACTATTTGATTGAAATTATCAATAATATTGTAATTCGATAAATTTTCTATTGGACATTGAGGGTAGTTTTGAATGATTTTGATAAAGGATAATATTGGTAAATTTATAACACAAGACATGCTACAATAGCAAAAAAACATGATTATAATATTTAACAATTTGTCGACTGTTTACGAACAAATAAATTTTAAACTGTGTATTAGACATTCGGATTAATTAATTTATTGTTGTGCCTGGTTTGTTTTAATATTGAATTATTTATATTAAGTTAAACCAATAATTTAAAGTAAAATTAATTTTGCTGTTTAAATTAAGAGCAGGGTCTTTTGACTTACTTCCGTAATAATTGATTTTAGCGCATGAGATAATTTCATAATTTAATTTTATACATAACTGCCCTGTTGGCTGTATTCGTATAATTCAGTGAATATCTCACCTTTTAGGATGTCTAATAGAGACAAAACAGTTTTAAAATCAAGTTCCTATTCCAACCACAACACTTCTATATGATTATTTAAGTTTTTAGATTTAAATTTTTATAATTATAAATCGAGTTAGTTAACTACAGACATGTTTAATAATATCATTGCTTATTTTTATAAAATAATTGTAAAAATTGGTAGTATCTCAAAAATTTGCTTCTAATGTTTAAAAAGCGGATCCTCGCTAATTTTCAACCTACCTTGATCCCTTTTTCTAATGATCTAATTTTAGGAGATTTTAAAGCTCAAGTGAATTTATTATTTTATTTCAAACAACTAAAATTCTTGCGAAATACTTAAATAAAAAATTCAAAATGTTTTTAAAGAATATTTTTAAATAAACTATATAGATTTTCGCAATACACTCAACAAATTAAACATTTTAATTTACTGATCCCTTTTCTTAACTTTAGCCAATTTTGCTAATATATTTTCTGCTTTACCATTAACTATTTTAGTTTATTTTTAAAATCAAAATTTTAAATATATTAATAATTTAAAATTATTTTACGTTTTATATAGAAGAGAAAAACACTAAAATATAATTAAATTATATTAACGCTCACAACAACCGTGGGATCTTGCAATGATCAAAATAATCAATTGTTTTGTCCGAGAGTTGCTGTTGGTTAGAATAAAAGATTTTGGTATCAAAATAGGATAATTGAAAAACATCAATTGATGATGACAAACAATCTATTCTTTGATGATTCAAAATTATGACAAAATCACAATTTACACATAATCTTCTCTTTTATTTTTGCCTTGATCAAGTCCCATGAGAACGGAAGAACTGAAAGCAATATTTACTTCACCACATTCTTCTTCTTTTTGAGGACTACTACTTGGCTTGCTGAAACTGACAAATGAACCACCTGTAACATCATCAGGTATATCTACAGTTGGCAACTGGCTAGATGCTACACTTATCTCTGGGCTTTTGTTTGGATTGTTAATGCTTGAAATAGGTCTACCGAGACCAGTGAGATTAGTCGGAAATAGCGGACATTCCACAGTGGTGAACTTTCTACGAAACATAAAATTGTTGGACGAATCCTTAGTACCAATTGCAAATTTTCCTTTATTAATGCCTTTGTGACCATTAACTTTGGTTTTCTTACCAGTATGCGACAAATCCTTTTCCAATTCTTTCAAATACTTGTCTTCATTCAGCTGATTTTTCATATACATGTAATATGTATTAAAGTTGTTACCAATGATAGGAATAGCCAAACCCGTCAATATACAACCACAAATCGCAGTGAGAGAACCCACTAAATATCCAGGTCCACCTCTTGGATAACTGTCACCATATCCTACAGTCGTTAAAGTAATAATTGACCACCAAAAAGCTTTTGGTATATCATGAAAAGTAGCGCCTTCTTTATATTCAGCCATATAAATGAGAGATGAGAAAAGAAACATGCCATTCATTAATAGAAATGCAAGAAGTACCAACTCAGGAATACTCTTCTTGATAGTTAGCATTAAAACACGAAGACCTCGAGAAAATTTTGATATTTTAAATATTCGCAATATTCTTAGAGATTGTGTCATTGATAGAACATTGAGTGCCCAGAGAATCGATGCGTCTTGGGTCAAATTTTGGTTCAGAGCAGATGGATAATAATAATAAAAATAAAAAAGAGAAGTGTAAATCCAATATGATGACATTATACAAATATCTAGAATACATATAGATGATTTGAGAAATTTCATCTTGTATGGTGCTAGGAAGAGTTTCAGAAAAAATTCAATGGTAAAAATAATATTGAGCAAAACATCTAAAAGAACCAATGAAGTGAGTGGTTCAGTGGTACAATCACGTCTGATTTTTCTGTTGGTATCAATATTGTACTGACTACAGACGCTACTGTCATTATAATTGAGGTGTCGTCTTGTTGTTTTCCGAAACGCTTCATGGGTCGATAGACAGAAACACATGAATGAAGTAATCATCATTCCAAGGAGCACTGCTGCCCAAACCTAAATGGATTTCGATTAAAATTATGGAACTGCTAATGAAATATTATTTTAAGTTGAAAAATATATTTTCATCAATTAATCTCAATCATTTCAAACTATAATGATGGCATCATCAATGAAATCTACTGAATAGAAATATAATTTGTATTTTCAATATATTTTTATTAATTTCTTTTTTACTGTCTGTGTCACACAATATATCCGTAATAATCGATTTAATCTATGCGTCGTTTGATCCCAAAATAGTATTTAGAAGACAAAGAAATAAATGAGAGTTTTTTTTTTAATTTCGTTATTTCTTTAAAAATATTATGTCGTTTCTATTAACAGCTTTGTTAGAAATTTATTTTTCCCGTCTTAATTCTAATTGTTGGTAGAGAATTTGAGAAAGATTCCATTGATGAATTCCATGGATATCGGATAGATATTTCTGTTAATATTTTTCGGGAAATTTTGAAATTTAATTATAGATCAACTGACAGATCTGATGAGATAACACTAACGAAATACACCAACAAAATACCAATAGGTCAGAATTTTTCCAAATGAAATCCTTTCTCGATCAATATTTATTATACGTGATTCCCAATTTGTTAGCATTTGATATCGATTATTATTAATAATATTATTATTGCTTTTATTATTATAACAATCTAATAATTACGAAGTCTACATTTAAAATTGATAAATTTAAACAATTTAATAAATCTCTTCAAATAATATCGACAAATATAAGTGCACAAGTGTGTGCTTCTAACCTAAATATAAATATTCTACTTTTAATATTCATTATTCGATCAGACTTATCAGTGTGGAGTTTATATTTATTAAACCGTTATTGATTAATAAATCATAAAACACGAATAGATAATAAATTATTTAGTTAATTATATATTTTCTTTCGATCAAAATTTCATGTTTATCAGTTTTGTTATTTCATAAACACGATAACTGAAAAATATAAATAAACATTCTTATGTATCCGTGCTTGATTTGTATTGGTTTATCATTTTATAATTTATACACCAACGCTTTAAATAATATTTAAAATAAATAAAGAATGAAAAACAAAAATGCCGTTGTTCGATTGACGATATAAAATCAAATTTTGTCATTTAATTTTAGATTTGTCTAAAATGTTGAGAGCACTTATATTTGAACAGTTTTGACTTACTGGTCATTTAAATGACCAACATTATCCACAAGTTCATTCTCGATTACAATAAGTTTTACTCCTGAATCCATTGGATATAAAATATCAAATCTATTAATATATAAAGTTCAAATTAGGCATTTTATCCACAATAGCTTATTGAATCGTATCGTTTATGATTCCATTTATTTCCG
>JBBMOY011129219.1:0-10496 GCA_037951405.1 Platydemus manokwari
TATTTTTTAAGCGAGTTATAGTCTTTTAAAGTTGCTGTTAGATAACGGCCATTATTTTTGCACCAACCTAATATTTTTATTTATTGACTAGCAAAAATATTTTTGGTAACATTTGGGGTGTTATTCAAGTAAATTGTTGAAGAATCCGTAATTTGAGCGGTGAAAATTCAAGAAGAGTGATCATTAATAAAAATTATCAATAAACTCAAGTGAAAAGCAGAAAATTTGTCAAACTGCTATTTATTTATACAAAGAATAACTTTAACAAAGTTATTTAAAGACATATGTTGTACTAGACTCATAGATGCTCAAAATGTCGTCCGTGCACTTCAAAGCAGCGCCTCAACCTATAAATCCAAGCTTGTATAGCGTTTGAAGAGTAACTTGTGAGATATCTTTCCAATCTCTTCCCAAGCTCGTTTTCAAATCATCAATAGACTGTATGTCACGTCGTCAATTTTGAAGCTCTGTTAATAACAAGATCCAAGCGCAGTAACCCATGACATTTAAGTTTGGAGGGCTAATCTTCCAGTTCAATGAAATCGGGAGCAGATTGCTGAAGAAATTGAACTGAGGCCGTTGCTGTGTGAGCCCTGGCACCATCCTGATACCATGTTCATATTTGGTCGTCCATTACAATTTGTATATCGCTGAACATCAGTGGACACAACTCTTAACAATAAACTTGTTGGTTTATTGTCTTTTCTTCCTGCCTTCAGGACTCTGGTAATATCTTTTAAGAAATCGAAGTTCCCTTTTGCCATGCCATGAAACTGCAACATAACAAAGAACAGATTATTGTAATTGTCATGTCTCACAACAGCTCTTCCTAAGGTTTGTCAGTTTTTACACGCACTTCTTGGTATATGCGATTATTTTGTGTAGTCAAAAAAAGTGGTAATGAAAACATTTCTTCGTTAGAAAACAATACTTTTTTCCAAGCACATTCTGGTTTATAGCGATTGATCAGTACAAGCGACTTGATTTTGAGTATTTCCTGACATCGCTCACTGAGAAGGTTACATTTTATTCGACGATAGCATTTCAGTTCACTTTCCTTGAGAATTTCAAACACTGATGTTTTCGATACATTGAGATGTCGAGAGATTTCTCGTTGACTGAAATGACGTCTGTTCATTGCACCGTGTCGTACAGGTGAAACAGCCAAATCTTTCATTGTGGGACGTGTCTCGCCCGAAATTCGTTTTTTGGACCCATTATTTTTAGTGTGTACCACCTATTTCCGGATCTTCTCATTTCAAAGTTGTAACAGCATTATTTAACTAATCCCTTGTAACTGTCATTCCTCAAGTCGGATTTACACTTTTGAAAAGAAAAATCACTTGCATTTGAAAGTCTGAAAGCTGTTTCCTGTTTCCTTCCGTGATGTAGAGTATCAAATAAAATCTAAAACAGATCAAAATAGAAATGAGTAAGCACGAATTTTATTTGTGATCTCATCTGTACCTTAAAGTTTATTTGGAAGTGCACGGACGACATTTTGAGCACCTATGAGTCTAATATAACGTATGCTTTTAAAAATCTTTGTAAAAGTTATTTTTTGTAAAAATAAATATAGGTTTGACAAATTTTCCATTTTTCCAGTGACCATCCTGTAACACCAAAATGTAAGTTAATGATAAAACTTGACGATTCTCGGAACAATATTATTTTCTCAAATAAATGTTGAATCGCTTGACGATTTCTGATCTGAACAATCATGATTTGATATATATACTGATTAATAATGGTTTGAATTCTGAAGTATCTTGTTATGATTAGTTGTAAAAGTGATGCTTTGTCATTCGGCTGTCATGGATATTTTCATATACCGTTTTCGTATGATTTTCTCACCAATTTATGTGAATTATTTATTATAATTTTCAGCAAATTATTATTTATTCTTATCAAACTATGTAAATTTTCTGATTTAATTTTATTTAATAATACTATTATCTGTTCTTATTAAGTTATTATTATTCCCAAAACCATTTTTATTGTTATATTTTTTATTTTTCCCGTCTTACTTCCTTATTTTCACATATGTTATTATTATTATATTCACTGACCAGAGTTTATTGGGAAATAATAGCATTGATTGTTTGGAACATTACCTGATTTGATAGATTCAATTGAGACGTTAAGGTCATGTGAAACGATTTTATTCGGTTGTGAGGTATTTAAAATTTGTTGAAGCATTGTATTTTTTACATTTGGTTTGGATAGATGTTGAATAAAAATGAATACATCTTATAAACAACAAACAATAACACTAATACCTATACTGGTATTCCTTTTAAGTGTGTACAAGCCGTCATTTTTCTGTTATTGTGTGTTAGATATATTGGCGGGGCTGTTTATTGGAGGCCTAGCCTCCTTCGTTATGTGAGATTTATATAACCTATATGATTCTATAATAGAAGTAAAAACAAGAAGTGATACCAACTCATTTGAACTAAATTGAACGCTCAAGACTCCATCACTTTGTGGATCCACGATCCTAAACAACCTACGTTTAACACATGCACACTCACTGAAGTTCTGGATTGCCTAGCTATTTGAAAGGCCAAGTCTTCATACTTTCTATAGTTCCTCTCCAAGTTATTCCTAAAATTTTCTTCCTTATCAAGTGGAACCTTAAAATCTACGAGAAATGTATGTTTTTTCATGTTTTTACTACCCGAAGTTCGGATTATTAAGTCAGGACGTAAAGATGTCTTCACCTCAGTTGGCGAGCAGTCGACGTTTACATTATATCCTTTTAGCTAAAATTGCAAGTGCTGCATTATGCTTAGAGGTCGCCCCATAAGGGTTGAGTACGTGGGCCATCGATTCAACTGCAGTACCGCATCGACGGCAATTTAAATCTTTACCCTGCATTACAATGAAAGGCCGGAAATTCAGCAGTAAAATGTTATTTCTACCCAAGACCAGGAAGTGCCAAACCTGTGGTGACAACACAATTGAGTCCAAAACTCCCATTGAAACCTTAGATAGCGCCACAGTCTTAACTAACATACCCTGGCACTTTTTCTCAGTCCACGAAGTAAAACTTAAAAAACCAAACTTGGACTCCTAACCGAATCTTCGACCACCAAGAGCCGGTCCACCATGTTCATCATCAATTGTGTTATTCAGCCTTGTGGAATTCGTCAACTTCAGAACGATTGAAGCGCTTGTTCATTACTGCGATCAATCTCATTTTTATAAAAAAAGCAAAGACAGAGTCAGAGCTGTTCAACAACCGAAAACCTCCTACTATACTATGGATATAATAGTCGATCTCTGCTGGCATAAGGCCAAGACCACCCAACTTTCTACAGGTATACAAAAAGTTTTTTCACTTTTTTCACTAACTGTCTGATCTTTTCATCGAACCCAAGTTCCTTGGGCTTACCACCCATTTGACTCTTGTGTGGAGAGGAAAGAGATAGAATACTAAGCTCTCTATTTCTAAGGTATAATGGTAGTCTAGAATGTAGAAACACTCTAAAGGCGTTTAGCTTTTGACTCAGATGTAAGTCCGAGTTACAAATCACTTCGGAGTCAGAGATCGACATTATTTAAAATGTCATCAATATCTTTTCTCTTTGGGGAACCGAACGAAACTCCAAGATACTTGTATTGGTTCTTTTCATCCACTACTAGAATGTCACTATCGTATATTCTGAGAACAGTTCTTTTCATCGGATCACTACAGAAACATCCACATTTACTTGGATTAAAGATAAGATAAAGCTTACTAGACAAATACACAATTCTTTCTAACCTATCAGCAATCCATACTGCATCACCAGAAACAACTACCAAGTCGTCAGCATAAGCCAATATCGAAACTGCCATACTAGATAATGTGAGTGGTCTCGGTAAATTGTCGTAAGACTTAACAAGGAAATCTATCGATAAACAGAATAATGACATTGACATTGGGCAACTTTATTTGACACCTTTAACCAAATCAATAGAAGGAGTGACTATATTCTCACAATTATATGTAGAACTCACTCCACTATACAAATTCTTCACAAGATTGATTGTGCTGGATGCACAACCCATCTTTTCCAGAGTCAACCAAATTAACTCATGCGGCAAGCTAGGAAATGCTTCCTTAATATCTAACCAAACGAAATGGCAATTTGCCCTTGAAATTTTATAAGATTCGTAAATGGATTGAAGGCATGCATTGTGCTCAGCACAACGATATACGGGTTTTTTCAAGTCCACGTTTCCTATTTAATAAGTCTCTTAGACAACAGTTTATCTGAGATCTAAAGTTCGAAACTGGAGATGAGAAACTACAATTTTCAGAATAGTCTATCATTTAACTTATAACAGAGACCGCAATCAAATGAAGCGAGCTGTCTCGAAACATTGTCAATAAAACTTTTTGAGAAAGAGATAAAAAGTCTTGGAGCAAGGAGATTCTTCTGATAACTCACTCCTTGCGGATATATTAGGAAAGATTTTTGTTTACCAACATTGGCAATGAAGAAAAGCCTATGATCATTATTCCAATGTATCAGCCAAAGTACTATCGATGAAGTTCATATATTCCGAAACGGGAAAGAATCATAGAATAAATCCGACTTACAGCGGATAATAGCTATAGGAGGAAGATGCGGAATGAAAACTATACATTTCCTACCAGACAATCGAAGACGGATATAACTTTTAACCGCTGGGCCGCTTAGTCATTGTGAAGTAAGATCGTCTTCCCCTAACTGTAATGCCATAAATATTTCGTCATTTAAAGCCAAAGTTTTACAAGATTCTACTGGAGTATTAGCATTATGTGAATTATAATGCGATTTGAATTAACAATATTTCCTACAAAACCACAATGACAAGTTATTCTAAGATCATTAATATTTGTCAGATTATGAATTGTAGCAAAGTGTTTACGTACTGCTCTAATATTGGTACTACATTGGTACTATATCAGCAACTGGAACATAGTTATCAGTTCCACCAAAAGGATTAAAAACATTCATATTTAATTTTAGGTCTTGGGAATCAACAATTGATGGTGGTGAGATGAAAGAGTCATCATCACTTTCCAAAACAATTTTTACACCTGCAGAAATGTTCATGATCATAGAGTCAAAATCAGAACTGCTGGAGAGATAAATGTCATCAATATCACCTAAGTCCGAGAACGGAATGTGACTTTTCTAATGGTACGTTATGCACTCATCAATCAAACTATCGAGTAAGCTATCAAAGAGCCTATTTCCAAATTGGTTAGTTGAACTTGGTATCATTTCTTTATTACCGACATTAGGTAAAATTGCAGAGCAGTTATTATCATTGGTGAGAACAAAATCAACCATACTGTTAAACATTGTATCCAACGAAATATCAACTACCTCATCTATAAGCTTATCTATTGAATAATCATCCTCGAAACCCTAAGAGATCAACATCTCCAAACCGGACTCGCAACACTTCCTACAACCACAGACAAGATATACAAAGATAGATCTCAGCTTGCTCAAATTATTCTCATCGCAAGTTTCAATCCTTCTCTTGCAATTCTTTCTCAACCTAATTCCTTCAAGAGAGACGTGCCTCAAAATCAAGTCAATATCCAATCGTTTAAATGATTTCATATGTAGCCCTATACCAAACATTTCCTTACAATAAGTTGTTAACCAGTCATAAGAACTCAGACACCCGCAAGCTCTCGCCTCTAACATGTTATAAGCCTGTCTTTCCTCTAAAGACAGGTCAGAGAGCAGGAAATTCGCACAACACTCGAAATAATACTGGTTACTGTGAGAGGATGCAGATGTTGCAATCCTTCCCCTTAACTTTTTCCTATCAAAGGGTGTGGAGAACTCAGTTGAATATTTCTCCAAACATTCAACGCACCTACAACTGAGGCAAGAAACCATCAATCTTAACTTATTCCTACCCTTAAAAGCTTTTCTTATACAATCACCACCAACAAATTGGTTATTGGATGATAACTAGAGTATAACCTCTTTACACTAGCCTTACAAATGCCACACTAGCACTTCCACCTATCATAAAGTACAAAAAGGTTACTAAGATAAACTCGGTTATCAGTTTGACTATTGTTATTTGTAATTTGCTCGAAGTTAATTACGGATCAATCAGGCACGAAACCAGTAGTGTTTTTGGCAATATCTTTATTGGTTCAATCAACTTCTCCTTTGGAGCTTGAAGAGTTTCCCCGAGTGCCTTACCCGGATTCTGGAATTAGTTCATCTATAAGGTGACTACTATCATGGCTTGTCACAAGACTCTCCTCCTCCGTGCCACGGTTCAGATCAGACATGACACTGCCGGTTTTTAATTTGATATCAGATTTAATTGCTTAATGCTTAGCATGTATATTTGCGGAATTAACTCTGGTAACCGATGTTGTTTTGGGGAGACGACCGTAATTTCCACTAATAAAATTTCTAATGTTATAATCATTTACATTTAAATGAATGTGGCCGTCGGCTTTTACAGATTTGTTCCTATTTAGTGGCGACTTTGCGTCCTCTTTAATCTCTATCGGTCGATCAGATTTTAGTACAGTGGTGATAGGATGCCAGTCTGAACACTTAGAGTTAGAGAAAATAAATGAATAATTAATTAGCATTAGATCAATCAAACAAATGCAGTTACCACATAATTTATAGAATTTATCAATATCAAAGTCAAAACAATAAAAATCATCTAAGCCATATGCCACTGCCCTATATAAATGTTTATCGAAAAAAGCAAAGTCTTGAGTACCAGGAGGGGATTAGTGCCTGCACTAATCTCATTCCTATATTGACTACATCGGGGGATAAGTACCGGGTCAATCCTTATACAATATAACGGATTACCACTAATATCAAGTCTCTTCTTTCTAGGATCCTCTTATTCTTAATCTCAGTGGTGATTTCTACCTTTGACTTATCATTTTAGGTTAAGGAAATGGAGTCTCCGGTCTTCGGTGGTAATTTATGCAACCCACCGGGAATTCCAGCTTTATCATTTTTATTGGAAACTTCACTAGGAGTACTAGCAAGGTTTGGACCACTTTGAATTTTTCTATAGCTGTCATTCGTCCCCTTAGTTTTATAATCGAAGTTATTATTAACTTTCAAATTATTCACTAAGCCCGCAAATTTTACTTGTTCACCTATACTACCTACTTTTTTATCAGTAGAAAATTTTCATATTTTTCCTATGGTCCAAATTATCCGGATCTTCAACCCTTCCTAACTCTGTGGTGATGGTAGGGATCCCAGAACATATGATTCCTACCAAAGAACCAGGGTCTGAGATGTTCGGATTCACTTTATGCAAACCACCCATATTATAATAATCATTTCGGAAGCTTTTCTACCAGAAATAGGAAAACCTCTTACTTTCGGACTACCTTTGATAGCTTTGCTTCCGGCATAGACGCCCGTGATATTAATAAAGTTAACTAATTGTTGACCCAAGGCCTGAGCGAGATTGACATTGTGGTCAAACCCTCTCGGCCATTGGTTGTGTATAATCCTTAAAATAACTCATTTATAATGGCACATAAATGAAACTGTCTTATTAAACTAAGGCAGTGGTCACCGTGTATGACGGCTAGAGTCAAAATGATCATCGACCTAATATTTATTATAATATTGAATATCAAATTAAATAAAAATCAATTTTTGAAACACATTTACAAAAACATGCAATTTAATGCTGCTACAAAGAAAACTCTTTCCAATTTATCCAATTTCAATGAAAAGAGTGATGCTCATTTAAAAAAGAGTATTTCTAATTTATCAAATATGACTGATAGAGAAAGTGATTTTGCAATTGCCGAATATGACATGGAATTAGATATCAGTCAGCTGGTCAAAATACCGAGCAAAGCATCAATGTTTAATATTCAGGATTTTGAAGATGATAAGAAAAGCAAAGATTCTAAATTAAAAATTCGAGAATCAGATACAGCGCTTTTATATGCATCATTGGACAGTCCTAATTTATCCACGACAGCAAACAAGGGTTCTGAATTTATATCGATATCCAATTCTTCTAAAAGAGAAATTCAAGCGAACGGTATAGACTCGAAGACAACTTTGACCAACAGTAAAAGCATTAAAAGTAGTCCTAAAGTCTATTTTCAAAATGTTCGCTATGTTAAATTCATTGGAGCAAAAATAACTAGCGAATTTTTAAATTCGTATAGAAAACAAATTGAAAATGAAAATCAGACGAACAATCATTCATATGAAAGTTACTAAATCAGAAATTTAATGATATTTAGCCATTACAATATGAGCAGATTTATATCATAGCTAAATTAAATAAATATGGGGAACATTAATTAAAATGCTACCTTTTTGAAGATAAATAAAATGAGCACTTTTTGCTAAAAAATTCTTTTTTAAATTGAAATACAAACTGATAATTATGTATTCAGAAATGAAAATCCACATTTTAAAACACCAACAAGTTTTCTGAATGATTTTTTAAAATAAGAAATACTACAGATTTCGCCACATAGTGATGAGGCACACTATTATATAAACTTTAGTGTTAAATAATACCTTGGAACTCTTTTGTTAATATTTTAGATACATACACATCTACACTATCTCTCAAATATGATCATCAAGTAATTAGAAATAGTATAGAGCAGTAAGTCCTTATACTATAGAGCAATGGTTTTAATTCAATAAAATACATGTACAATGATGGTCGATATTCCGTAGCAGTTGGAAGAAAAGCATTATTTTTTATTATTTGCATTGTGAAAGTGTTTTGGTGGTTGAAGAGAAACACTTATTATTAGTCAATCTTTTTAAACATCTATTTCTGTGAGTATTTTGATTGATTTACTTGAAATTTTAGTAGACATTTGTATCTTTTGTTGAAATTCAAGAAGATCCCTTGATAATATTTTTTAATTAATTCAAAGAAGTTATTAAGAAATTAGAAAGCTTTTCTTAAAATACACGGGATCCTGGCAATTTCATTTATCAAGATAAAAGTCAGTAAAATCTACAATGAACAAATACCACCTATGGTTTCATACTCAATTTTTACGAATTTGAATTCTTTAATTTTATGGCAGATTATTGTAGGCATTTCAGAAAAACTGGTGTTGCTTAAAAAACATCGAAAATTGTGAATGAAACTTTTATTAAATCTTAAAAGTAATGACCAGCACTAGTGTATCTTAAAAATCAGTGCGTTGATTCTCTTATCTGGTTTCAACTGGCAATAAGCCATTTTTGCAACATAATTCATTATTAGAAGTTTGTATGTGTTCCATGTTTTAAACTTTTATCCAATGATCTGTTTTTAAAGATTTCAATAGAATTTGTTGATTTATCATAACCATGATTGGTCTATCCAAGTGTAACTGTAGTTATATAGTCAAATTTTTACCAAATTTAAATCAACATTTATATTACTTGAGTTTCGTAATCAAAAGCAGTGTCAACTCTACTGTAAACGGAAAATGGGATGATATTTGACCAAAAGAGTTAAACCAATGGTGTCACAAATTGAGTAACATCTAGACTCACTGATTATTCTTTAAAAATTCGAAGTTATTCCTTAAATTGTTATAAAAATTGGAATAAAAAAGCTGATGTAATTAATAATAATGTATTGGATTAATATAAATTAATGCTATTGTGAATGCTGCTTTCTTGTATGCTATGCTCAATGTGTGCTTATGCCTTGTGGATGTATTGATAATCAATAGGACTCATTGTAAGTTTCCATTTTACAACTTCAACGAAGTAAATAGAATGTATGGGCAATTAAAATACAATATCATGAATCAATATCAATAATTGATCAACAAGACAATAAATTATCACGAAAAATCAGCTGATTACTACATTATGAGTAATAAGAGTGATCTCTTGCATGTCAAATTTATTATGTACATTGATTTCTTAATTGTATCTCACTTATACTTAAATTTTTTGATCTTTAATTCATTTGGTATAATGTCAGTAAGCGTGATCAAATTAGGCAATCAATGCTAAGATCAAGAGGCATAGAAATTGCAGTATTGAAGAATATAATTATGGAGATAAGAATCCGTGCATCAGACTTATAGTGTGATTTGATTTTCATTGTGTGTCAGTAGGTGAGTGGGAATGAAATTGCGACTGCTTGGCAATTATTTATAGAATATTGTCGAGAATTTAAATAGGAGTCGAATGAAGATAATTTCTGCTTGAACCTAGTTGTGACAGCAGTTGGCTGTCATTATATTTCATTAACCTCATGCCAAGTATGTAAAACATAAATTTAAAAAACTAATTAAAAATTCTGAACAAATATTCTATGAAAAATTCTAAAAGCAAATCATTAATAACTTAGTTAAATCAAAAAAATAAAAATTAATAATGTTTTAGAACAATTTGTTTAAATGAATCAATTTAATATTTTGTGCGATAACATTATATTAGGCTGAGTCAAAAGTTATTCATGTTTTTTAGTTGTTTAAAGTTTTTGTTTTACCAAATCATTTAAAC